>QVNW01001904.1:0-12789 GCA_014825475.1 Pseudomyrmex flavicornis
TTACGTTAAAACACATTAACGAGGTGTACATTATACGCAGTATAAAATTATTTATAAATTTTTATTTAAGACGATTAACAATGAGAGACCAGTGTAATATATATTTATTAAAATCAAGATTTTATATTCTTTTTGTTGTTTTTTTTATCAGCTTGGGTTATACGAATGTTAACTATTGACTTTGTGAATATTATAATTAAACTTCATACAGAATTTACATAGATCTGCGATACAAGATATTTTGTTCTAATAGAGCGAAAAGCGGTCTTTCGTTTTATCTGGAACGTTATTTCTCTGGGCTCTGGTTGGTAAATCATTACTTTCCCGAAATTTATACTGCTGACACACATGACGTCATGTCTGTTGAAAAAAAAAAGACGAAGTATGTAAAATTTTAATATATAAGTTTAAGCTCTGTCAAAAAATCTGCTCTTACTACTAAAGTTTAATATAAATGTTATCAGATTAGTATTCAATTCTACATCTAATCCGCGTATAAATATGTCGGTATACATAAAATATACCACTCAAAAAATAATTTTGACTTTTTCTTAATATAATAACATGTAGTTTTTTTTTTCTAAAAAACTAATAGAAGAGTTGTACAACAGTGTAACGTTATCATTTAAATATTGTGCGGTAAGCTATAAAAATTGAGCATAACAATTCTATTACTCATCTTCGTACTAGCGATATATAAATATTGTAATTATTAATGTATAATTCTAACATGTAGATGGATCCATCTTTGATAAAACCATATGTTGGTAAACAGTATCGGATATGGTCGATTATAAACATCTATCATCGTACTTGATGCAATTCCAACAACTATTTGATTAACGACCAATGGACCGCCTACGTCACTCTGTAAAACAAGAATAAAATGTTGTTAATGTTGAAAACAAATTAGCTATTCGCGTATGCGCGAAAAAATGTTTAGGTCTTGTGAAAAATAATATTGTTTATAAAGTGACTGATAAAGATTTAATTTTTCGTCACTGCTTTATCTCTATTTTTTACTT
Organism: Pseudomyrmex flavicornis; assembly: GCA_014825475.1. Lineage (NCBI taxonomy): Eukaryota > Metazoa > Arthropoda > Insecta > Hymenoptera > Formicidae > Pseudomyrmex > Pseudomyrmex flavicornis. The sequence goes on from QVNW01001904.1 coordinate 1,026, forward strand.
AATGTTTTCATTTGTTTTATTGCTTTACAAATTCTCTCTTTTAAATAGATCTCTTATCAATGGTTGCTTCATTTTTTAAATTTATTTTCAGATGTTTAAAATATACTTCTACTTCTTTTCAGTTTTTTAAAATATATTTTTATTTCTTTTTTCCAAATATGCAAATGCAACATATGTACCATTTCATAGAAATGACAGATCGAATTAAAAATTTATGCAAAAGATTTAACTGTTTGTTGTAACTTACTGTGCGATTTTGCGTGAAACTAATCGGATCATATGCGCAGATCTGCGAATTGGCAATATCGTAATGCATTATTTTGAATATGTTTTTGCAATGTTGCCAAGGAGATGTATAAATATTACGTTTCAGCAATTGACGGGACGCTGGTTCCCGGCCTTCCTGTAATTTAAATGGGCATATAAAGTTACATCTCACATTAAATGCGCTAACAGTATGTTATCGTGCAAATTATTATTTTATATTCTTCTTACACTTACCGATGTTATTCCATATCCGGAAACACTTGCTACACTTTCTTTTTCACTTTTCATATCAAATGTAGGAAGACGTGCTAATGCAATATATAACGGGAACAGATTCTCATGCAACTAAAAAGAATAAAATTTCGCGTTATGATGAATAAGAAGAACAGGATAGTTTGAAAAAAAAAATTGATCTACAAGTACTTTACTCTGAGTAATGCGATGTTGTTACGCCACACATCGGGAATAATATATTGTTCGTGAATGAGTATTTTGTGAACTGTACGTGTATGGACCGGTCGATTGTTCAAATTTATGATGCCGAAGTGTACTATTATATCTTTAGCTGTTCGTCTGTAATTATAGTTTTTAAACATTCAAGTTATACTATTTCATATTGTGTATCTATATTGATATATGTCTTTACCTTATAACACATTCAGCAGCAGTAAGAACGTAAAACGTATGTATTAGAAATCCGCCACAGAAATACAAGCTAGTATTTGCATTTTGTAAAATAATCTGTACATTAATTTAAAACTTATGTTTAACAGTGGCATTAAAGTTATTTTTTTCATTTTGTACGTACAAATGTTTTGCTTTATGAATAGTAAAAATAAAGCTCGTATAGAACTCGATCCGCAATACAAGATCTAATGAAGAATGAAAAAGCATTTTTTTTTGTCTTACCTGATATGGTATTTCACCGAGATTTATTGTCTCGGATTCGAACATTCCATTTGGCGAATCGGCGTGAACTGCGGATAAAACGCCTGTTGAAAGAAAGTGATGCAATATAAAATTTAAATATATAAGTTTATGTATATTGTCAAAGAGATTGCTCGTGTGTTTTACTATAGTAAATGTCACATATGATAAATGTTAGTATGGTTTACTATACTAACTATACTATAGTAAATGTCATCAAAATAGTATTTGATTCTATGTAATCGTCATAAATGTAAGAATGTGCCTGTAGTAATATCTAACTTGTTCTAATTTGCATTCTGATATTCACTGCCAATACTAAAAATCTATAATTCGTGTTACATATACTATGGATTTCGAGTACTGATAGGTTAAGAAATCTGAACGCAGCCTATATATCACCATGTATTTTTATCTATAAGGAAAACTTCGATATTACAAACTTCACCATTTTTTGTAGAATGTTGTTTAAATATAAGAGATAGATATAATGTTTTATATTATATAGTGACAATTGTTTTTTGTTCTTTTTACACATTTTTCTCACCACTTGAAAAGTTAAATTTTATGTGTTCTAAACGTATTAAAATTTTCTGTTTCACTGAGACTTACATAGAAATACATATTTTATAATGTATGTAACTTCTCTTATTATCAAATTTATATTTGTTTTACTAAGATTTTTACTTACACAAAGAGATGGATGCAAGACCAGAAAGAAGCAAAACTGAAGAAATCATCTTGCGAGCAGTAAGACTCGGTGAAAAAACTGAGAAAAGTAAGTTTTTTAATTTGAAATGTGAAATACAAAAATAATATGCTTTGGCATCAGTACATTTATATAATATCTACTGCACTGATAAAAATCACATGTCAAATTATATTAAATAAGTAGTTATAATTGATTGTGTGATTTTGTTTCAAATGTATTTTTTGTTATAGAAGCCAAAAATAAACTTTAAATTTAACTACTGTTTTGTTTAAAGTTTGTTATTAAAATTAAAAGAAGAAATTTTTACATAGACGTCTATATTACAAATGTTACATATTTAAAAAAAAATAGATTTTTTTAACAATTACAATTATTCACTTTTAGTTATTTTCAAAGTATTTGGAACTTGTGTTACATCTCACAAACCTATGTATACAGTGCTTGTACGAATTTCATATTTTTTAATGACTTCAAAACTCTCGATATTACCATACGAAATAATTTATTTAGTTTGTTTCATTAGTTGTAAGTTTTGCTACATTTAAATTTTGCACATGTTCAAAATATCATTGGTTTATTTCAGTTACCTTTTTAATGACACAGAAGAATTTACTAAAAAAAAACCATCAATGTTCGCTTTACTTCAGTTTGTCCTAAAACGTAACACGCACAGTTTTATTCATCACTCGATTCTTCTCTATTTCAACTTTATTTCATGACGAGATGTTACAGATATAGCAAAGTGTATATACCTACTTCAATCAATGAAATGTGAATTCGTATTGCGACTCGAAACGTTCTTCGAAGCAAGAGCAGATTTAGTTTCTCTGTCATTGTTTGTGACTCAACGCGCCAATAGGAATCAATATACGTGGTCGGAAACATGTGACGATAGCGTGACTGTGTGTACTTTTATGAGTAACAATAACAAAAAAAGATAAATTTGAAATGGTCGTTTCGTATTTATTATAAAATTGTTCACATTTATACGTGTGATTTTTATTTTTGTCTTACATTTTTCAAAAAAAATTACTCATTTTAACAAAACAAATATCTTATTTTAACGGAAAAATTGATCATAATTTTTTACATTTTCGTAAAAAGAGACGTAACACACATTATTTGTAGTTTTATAAATTTGTGGTAGAACTTACAAGTTTCAATACACATGTGTCAATTATTATTCTATATTGTTGATTTTTATTAAATTTGTAACTTATTTGCATTTATCTGCTATACAGAGTGTTCGGTACTACATCATCTCTCGTGAGCAAGTAGAGCGGATTACACTGAATCAAGAAGGCATTTACTATTACATTTGCACGTTTTTTAATACTTAATGCATAAGAAATTTAAAAAAATCCTTGAAAATAAGCGTGTGTCTATCCATGAAGAAACAGCCCAGCGTTTTGCGCGCGACAACTCAATGGAAAGAATGCTTTGTACCCAGTAATAGTTAGTAACATAATTGTGATTTAAAATACACACAAGAACTGTTTAAATCACATTTATTATTATTTATTTAATTATCGATTATCAATCAAACCATATCTATTAATTATATTTAGTTTGACCAACAATCAAACATCTTCCATTACGTTGACGCGCGTCTAACAATGACGTGAGCGCGCCAAAAGCTGAGTTATGTTTTCACGTTGTATCATTCACACGCGCATCTTACAAATTAATAATACTCGTTTATTACTGCAAAAACTCGTAAACAAACAGAAGACTCTTCGTCTCAATTTACCTTGTTCTACCTGCTCACGAGAAATGACACACTTGTTACCGGTATGTATAATATTGTAACGCGTAGAAATAACTGTGTAATTTAAAACAATATATTGACGTCATTACGTTAAGAATTAAAACCTTAATTCCATTACTGTTAGTTGATCAAAAATAAGTTCGGCTTGTTAAAAGATTAAGTAGACGAGTTACAATGGTTTTCTAAACTTTTCTGTGTCAGTGTGTTTATGTGTGTATTATATACGTCAATATAACAATCTTTAGATAGTTTTATCTAAAGATTGTTATATTTACATATATAATATATTTAGATAGTGTAGTTAATCTTATTAGTATCTTTCTTTATTCACAGCATCTATATATAAATGTAATAGAATATTTTCTTTATTTACACTCAACTCTGAAGTACTGGGAAAAAAAAAAGAACAAACGCTTCATGCAAAATATGAAAATTAAGTATAAAATTAACTGTTGGCATGTATCTATAATATGTAATAATATGTAAAAATTATAGGACTTCATTGTACTACAATGTAAAACTTTTTAACTACAATATATATACATATATATATATATATATATATAATACAATATATATTTACATATATATATATATATACTATATATAATGTACGCATATATAATAATGTATATGTATGTATATATATATATATATATATATATACATATACATATATATACACACACAAATATATCAGTTAATTAAGTAGAAAACGAACTAAGAGTGCAAAACAGAGTAGAGTAAAGAAACGTAAAAAGCATTAGATATGAATCTCACGTAAACCTAATGTACTTTTTAGAGTACAACAGGTTTGTTTTTTTTAATATGTGCTTCTCAAGAAATATTATCAAGCAAAATGTCAAACATTGTAACCCTAAACTACAGTCAATAACACATGTACTATTTAAATCTAAGTGACAAAATTTGATCGTCAAATGTGGTGAAGATTGTCGTCGACTGTCAATTCTTTCGTCATTCTATTTTACGTTATATTGAACTATAACTATTGTGACAACACAATATCCTGTGTGTCAAGCTCGTTATAAGTCTAAATTTAATAGCCTGAAATAATCATGTAAAGTGTTTTTGTTATAACTTATTTCTAAGACAAAATCTTCATATACACAAGCGTTTTTTAATATCATTGTAAATAAGTTTAAAATTTTCTTACCGGAAACAAATACTAATAATATTTTTTGATACACTGTGGAGTATGAGTTTTTAATGCATCGGGAGATTGGAATTTTCCGAAACACGAGATACATTTTAACATCGCCTTTGAAAAAGAAAGGAACAATTTGTAGTGTTATACCATTACTAAAGCCGACGATCGAATTTCTTATATCAACGGGAAATACTTTCGCACAGCAATCTGTTTTCACATCAATGCTTCCGTTGTCTTATATCATTACTCAATTCAAAAAACTTACTTTTGCGTACGCGTTGTTTCTGGCATCACATATTTTATTATCAATGGCATTTGCTCCTTTTTTCTCGATGTCCTTTATATCTTTGTTACTGGAACGACAAACTTTCGACGAAGAAGAGGATGATTCCTAAACAAATATTACACAAGGCTTTATTCTATTATAACATCTGACTATATATATTAGAGTGACAGAAAATGATTTTGGTACCGCAATCTATCCGTCAGATCGTCTCACATTGCCTTCTATTATTTATTCTGTTATATTTAAGACAATTTTACTTACTGGACTAGATTCAAATTTTGTGGCACAATCTATATTAGTATCGGTGTCCAAGACTTGCTTTTTAGGAGATTTTTGTATGCGGCAGTCTTTTGACGTCAATGGTATAAAAGAAGGAGGAGACATCTAAAAAGTATTACATAATGTCTCGCAAATAAAAAGACGCAAAAGCAAAGCGACGAGAAATGATGATTGCGATTCACTCGTTACATCAGTCTTCATTGATTCTATAATATTTACAAAAACCTTACCATAGCACTATCTGAGGCACGACATAAATCATTAGGATTGTTCACGTTTTGTTCATCGTCGGATTTTTGTACGGAGCTACTGTCACTTGATGTCGTTGACGAAGAAGAAGATAACTAAAAAAAAATAGTATACGCAATTACTATAGAAAAATGAGATCGTCAGATCGATAAAATGACAAAATCTGATTTTTAGACACACAATCCGTTTCTGAAATCAAATATCAATCATCTTATATTTTCCAATAGCTTACCGACATCATTGTAAGCTGTTCGTCACACCATATCTTTCTAAAACTTGTGTACAGGTATTCCTATGTTTCGTGATATTCAAAAAGTGATAAATAAAGTAAAATTGTTTTAAAAACGAACATATTATATATATTTATATATCTATTATACTGCACAAGGACCTACTTGTGAAATACATTATTGTGATGAAAAAAAAAAACGATTTATTTTATTTGTGCAAAATCGTCGTCTACTAAAACATCGCTTTCGTAAAATATTTTTTAAATATTCACTACTATGGTTTTCGTTAAAACTGTACATGTTTTTCTATGCGAAAAGAGTTCTTCCGGTGTATCAAATTTTTGTAAACAATGACATTGTTCCGGCTTTATAAAGAAGACGATAACATTACTTATGTATATTTCGCAAAAGCTAACGGACAGTTAAAGCGATAATAATCAATCTTAGCAAGGTTTGCTAGTCTTCTAATAATTTCGAAAAGCTTACCGTCACTGTTCGGGACATTTTATTCTTAAAAATAAAATTGCTGACTTTATCGAGCTTGGATGTCTGTGATGAATAGAAAGGCATATGTGTGTGAGTTTCAAAACAAAAAAAAAAGACAATGAGATAGCAAAAGATAACAAACAAAAGGTCTTTAACGAGCAAAAAGGTTCTATAATATAGATAAACGTATGTTGTCAAAACAACAATATTACAAAGTGAAAGAAAATACGAAACGTTTCGTCTCTCACTTGAGACTTCTTCAGTCGTGTTAAATTAAAAATGTAATCTCAACAAATATAAATTTGCAATAAAAGATGTCAAGTCATGTTCAAAAAATTTAGAAAAAAGAAGATAAAAAAAAACGATGAAAATGTGTTAAAAAATATAATATTAATGATCGCGCATGCTCGTCCATCCCGTGTGTTCATACCTTACAAAGTCCAAAAAACCAAGAAGGTAATCCTGTAATCAATAAGTCGAAGTAACACACGTGGAAACGCACGAAAAAAACACAATCAAAAGAAGATCTTACAGTATGTGAGTGTGTTTTGGACTTTGTAAGGTATGAATACATCGCACGGGATGGACGAGCATGCGCGATCATTATCCTGATAGAAAAACATTTATAAAATTATGTAACATTTATAAAATTGTGACGAACTTTGGCACTAAAATTTTGATGTGCAATTATATAGACATATTTTAAGAAATAGATGTAAAAACATTGATCTTTTAAAATATTTGTAGTTGTTTGCAAAATTAATTCCCAAATACTATTTCGGCAAAACAATATGGCGAATCATCTTAACAGTATATTTGCAAAATTAATTTCAAAAAGTCTAATAATTGAGAAAAAAACTTTCAGCTATGTGATGCTTCAAACATGTAAAAATATAATTGCAACATAAAAAAATCAGAATAATTCATGTATATGCTTGTAGAAATGCACAACTCAATAGGCACATTGTGGAAGTATTGCACAAAAATGGCATCATAAAATGACGAAAAATTTCACAATGTTTATGCACAACGATTCTTTTCTAATTTTTGACAAATATTATTTAGAAAATTTTACTTTGACAAAATTGTTGCGTTATGGCGAATCTTGTTAGTGTAATCATTGCAAAATCGTCGTCATTCATGATGCCATTTTTGTGCGATATTTTCACAATGTACCTATTGTGGGGTAATATTATATTTTTTAACACATTTTTATTGCGACTCTTTTTTTGTAAATTTTTTAACATCTTGACATCTTTTATTGCGAATTTATATCTGTTGCGATTACATTTGTAATTTACACGACTGAAGAAGTGTCAAGTGAGAGACGAAACGTATTTCGTATTTTTTTTCTGTTTGTAATGTTGTATTTTGACAACGTACGTTTATCTATATTACAGAACTTTTTTGCTCGTTAAAGATCTTGTTTTTTTCCCTTTTACTATCTTCTTGATTCACATCGAGCGTTACTTCATATACTTGTTAAAATAAGACATACTATACAATTATATTTCGCAAAACTCGATTAAAAAGTACGTTACAGTCATAGAAAACGATTTTTCCAGTGTAACTTCTCTTATCAGGACAGCTTTTGTCGTCGTAAAATATTTTTGAAATACGTACCAACGTAGTTTCGAGGTTTATGACTTCGCACGTATCACCATGCATAAAGAGTTCTGCTGCAGTCATGAAACTCGCATCACAGTAATCACAGATATGTGATTTCAAAGAAGATGGTCCCTAAGAGTATTTAAATGTATTTCGCAAAAGTCAACAATTCGGTTTAAGCGAACAGATAACAATCTTAGTAGAGAAACAGATCTATCAGATCATCTCTGATTTCTATCGTGTTTTATTATTTTCGTCGAAAACTTACCGGCAGCGGCGATTGTACATTTTTGCGACATTTTTTGGTGTGAATGTAGAGTTCATACTTTGTATTAAACTTTAGCGAACAATAATAACAAGTGAACATCTTTTAGTAGAAAATAATAATAAGTAATACACAGCTGCACTGGACGAGAGACGAGTATCAAATGCGTTAAAGTAATCGAAAATATTTCGACAACACCCCTCTCCTCTTTTTCCTTTTCTTTCCAAATCAGAAACATCCAATAGAAATCATGAGATATACGTTTATTAATTCTGTATGTGTCGTTCTGTTTGCCGATCTGAGCTGTTTTGCAGCGCGATATAACCGAAAACTTTAAGAATAATCGTTCAAAACAGCTGTTGTTATTACTTTGGATTACTATGTGATAAATCGAGAAAAGCAAACCAACAGCCAAAATATGGATTTTGATTTCTGCGTCATATTTTATCGTCACGCGCGCAACTCTAGAATCGCAGTAGACATGTATTAAAAAAAAAAAAAACAGCAAATTTTCTACATCACGCTTTATACGTAATCGAATGTGAGGAAATTATAGAGATCCGCGCAATCATGTAATTTGCCGATCGATTTTTCGTCGATGCCGTGAACTATAAAATCAAGCCGAACATAAACATGTTCTTATTCGCATTCTCGGCAAATAATCATAATCTTGATCATAATCTTGAAAGCCGTCAGATATGTTTTTTAGAGTTTCACGCGTGGTGGTTGTGATCTTGCTCTTGTGGTTACTTGAACATGACGGTGAAAGTGCGTAATAACTCGAATAGATTTTTATTTTTGTATTATATCTTAAAAAAAAAAAAAAATAAGTTATTTTATAGGAAAATATGGTCATAATTTTTTACAATTTTGTAAGAAGAGACGCAACACACGTATCTGTAGTTTTGTGCGATTACCCTCGGATTTGCGAGAAAATAAATTTGGAAAATACAAATGATCTAAAACCATTTGCAACAAAGATTTTGACAAGATATTCTATTGCTCGATAATTTCCAAGTATTTCCAGTTTTACGAAAATTGACAATCCTTTAGGTAATGTCGTTAATCGATTGTTTCTCGTGAATCTTTTTATTCAAGAGATTGCTATGTTCAACCAAACACTCGCGACATGATATACATATACATACTATCAAGATATCACATTTCATAAATTACTAGAGACCAAGGGATAGATATTCGCGAAAAATAACACTTTCTTATAACTAAAACTGTGTATTTGTTACACTTAAGAAACAAATAACCATCATCAATGCATATAAATCTTGTTTATTATTACAAAATGCAACACCTGGTATTTGCCACTAAATGTTAATAATTTAAAAAGATAGTTAGGAAGTCATCTTATATTTTGGAAACATGATGTGATTTACAAGTTAATATTAGTATACAAGTGTAACATTTTCAATAATTACATTCTTCTCAACATACAGTCTTGCAAAACACTTATTTTTTTAGTAGTATATATAAATATGTAAAATACATAAAATATACAATACATAAAAAATAATTACTTTTCTTTATTGCAATAACTGTATTTTGTTTCTACTAATAAATTATTTTTTATTAGAATTTTGTGCATTAAGCTTTTGTTGGTACCAAAATCGTTAGAATAGAGCAGACTGCTGTTACTGAATTAACGAAATAACAATGGAGAAGTCTTCCACGTCTGAAATATTTTTATCTTCAAGTCATTTTCGTCATATCTACCAATTATACGTTGGATCCAGTCATAATAGCATGATACATTGGTAAACAATATCGGGTAATGATACATTTCTGAATAAAAGTCTTCGCTCACGTTTAATGCAATTCCGAGAATTAAATTCTTTTTAAAGATCAAAGAACTGCCCACGTCACTCTGTGAAACAAGAATAAAATATTTTCTATGTTAAACACGTTAAAAAGCAATTTGTAAAATGATTAGTACATAAAATGATTATAAGTTTCTATAGTAATATTGCCTAAAAAATGATTACATTAACTTTTTTGGCACTGTTTCTCATCACATAAGTTTTCATTAGTTATATCTGCTTTGCAGTTTTAATCATTACTTTCTATAATGATATCTACACGATTTTTTATTTTTACATTTTTTTTTTTCATTTTATATGTTTGATTTTACCAAGAGTTAATACTGTTTATACTATGGATAATATATAGACTTTATATGTAAGATGTAAAATTTTATGCAAGAAAAGGAGTACATTGGAAATATGTATATTCGAGTTTACCCATTTGCGTTTTTTTATAACTTACAGTGCGGTATTCTTTAGGATTCATGATTATGTCCGGATCATATACGCAGATGTGTGTATCGGAAATATTGTACTGAATTTTTTGGTACAACTTTCTGCAATATTCCCAATCAACTATATAAGTAAATGATTCCATCAACTCGTCGGATTCTGGTGGCTGATTTTCCTGTAATTTAAGAAGAACATAAAGTCAACTTAAATTAAATAACGTAGGATTATATGTTTGTTTTACAAAATTGCTTACTTCTTGTCTTGTACTTACAGATATACCAAATCCAGAAAGTCTTACTGGCAAGAGTTCTTGTCTTATTAGTTTGTTTAACTCGTATTTCTGAGGCACAATCGCCTTATTAACCCAGGAATCAAAAACACAGGTATGTGTGAGAATAAGTCGTCCTAACTGAAAAGACAGAAATTTGCAGTAAATATGAGAGTAAAAAGGAATATTCGAATGACTAAAAACTGCACTACTTTAATACTTTACTCTGAGTAATGCGATGTTGTTACGCCACGGATCGCGTGAATCGTACGAGTCGTGTACGATTATTTCATCAACCGAACGCAGTTTAAAACGATCATAACGCATACTTAAATATTTAATGCTAGTAAACACATCTATTTCGTCCGGTTGGCGACTGTAATTACAGCAGACATATTGACATATTAGAACAATTGTCTCACGAATTCAAACTAGTCTCTTTCACAATAGTCTATCTCGATTGAAATGTAACTTACTTAATGACGCAATCAGCAGCAGTAAGAACGTAATAATTAGTAATTAGAGTTCCGCCACAGAAAACCATACGAGTTTTTGAATTTCCTAAAATTATCTGCAAGTAACATTCTGTTAAAACTGTGTTTAAAAATGGTTTTAAACTTATTTATTTAATTATTAAGCATTATCTAATACAAATATGAACTATTCAATTTTCAAATTTTACAATTCATACAGAAGTTATATAGATGTGCGATAAAATGTATTTCATTGCAAGAGAGATAGGAAAAGCAGTCTTTTGTTTTACCTCAAATGGTTTTTCTGTGTAGCTTAATTCTTGCTCGCAACATATATTGCTCACACACGGTGTCACGGTGTCTATTGGAAAGAAAGACGGATATGAAATTTTAATAAGTTCAAGCTGTGTCAAAATAACTACTCGTATTCTTATTAAAGATTAATATAAATGTTAACAGAATATTTTTCGATTCTATATATAATCTACGTAAGAATTGCAAAAATATATCT
>QVNW01001905.1:0-13352 GCA_014825475.1 Pseudomyrmex flavicornis
TTTTTTTTTTTTTTTTTTATCTCTTTCGAGCGCGTTGAGATACCGTCGGTCGACGGTAATTTCATCGGTGGTTGCGCCATATCGTTGCGTCTCACGCTTTCGGCTGTCACGTCGATTGGCCACGGCTTCCCGTGGGTCGTGAGAATTTTATAAAAAAACTCGGCCGTGGTCAGGACGCGTTCCGAATTCGAAAAGAAGCGAGCTGCGCGTTATTAGAAGGATCGTCGTCTCGCGCCACCGCTCGAAGATAAAAACGGTGATATTAACGAAACGGGGAGAGGAAGCGGGGGAGGAAAGGAGTGTAACATAACGATGGCGCGTCTTTTACACCAAGTACGATATCGTGCTCTTCGTTACCTTCGGAGAAAACCACGAGAGAAGTCACGAGATCGCTTCGTCGCGGAGAGAGAGAGAGAGAGAGAGAGAATTTCTTGGCGTGCACTCGGCTCACGTACTCGAGAACTGAGGTGCCATGAGATTCCCGACCACAATTATTTTCGGCTTAGGCAGAGGGTGAGATTGCTCGGGTCTCTCTGATGCCGCGCGTCGTCAGACACAAGAGTGGATTTTATTGCGAACGTAGGCGCGTTGTTAGAGCGAGAGCCGAAAAAAAAAAAAAAAAAAAAAAATAATTTCCGCTAATCCCGACGTTACACGGTTGCGTCGCAAAATTGTTTACTTCCGATTCGCGAAAGGTTGCAATATTACACGCGAAAGGAATTTCAATTATACAAGCGCTCTCTATCTATATTGATATTTTTTTTGGAAACTATGTATAGAATTTGTATCGTAACTGTCACCGCACGTTTTCTCGTATATTTATATGTCGCCGAACTATTATTTCGCAAAATTGTACAAACGAACCGCTCGTAAATATTATTGCGATCCGACGATATTGACGTCGCCGTGTCAAAAACGCGCATTTGCGTAATTCGTCGCGTCACGATTCTCGCATCGTTGCCCTCTCCGCCGGAAAAAAAAAAGAAGGAAAAAAAAACAATAGCGAGATGGTGGTTTACATCCGGCGCGAGTTGCGTCGGTGCGTTTGCTCTGTCTGTGTCTCTGCGTGTCTCTCTTTTACTCTCTCTCTCTCTCTCTCCTCTCTCTCTCTCTCTCTCTCTCTCTCTCTTCATTTCTGTACAGACAAATAAAAAACAGTACTTTAGTGACGAACGATCTGCGTCCGGTACGCGTTATGATTTCACGTCGGGATTTCGCGCTTCTCCGTTCTTCGATGCGTCGTATAAATTCGGAGGTTGGCGTAAAACAAAAAAAAAAAAAGAAAAAAAAAGAAAGAAAAAATATGGTGTCTCTCTTCGCCGTCGGACGCGTGCAAACCGACCGGATGCACTAAAGTCGAAAATATTTTTCAAATTTATTTCCAACCGTGTATATAAAATATCGATGTACAAATTGCAGCGACGATGTGCGCGTGGAAAGTCTCCTCCTTCCTGAATCAATCGATCGCGTGATAATTTATAAACGTACGTCAAAGACAATTCGTCAAGATACGAGAAGTACAGTACGGTCCCAAAAAGTATTGGCACACACTTACATTTGATAATGCATATAATTTGCGGTTGTTTTACAATAGAGTTGGAAATTTAGCATTCATCTCGAAGAAATTATGAATGCTCGAATGCATATCGATGTGTTGCGAGATAATTCACTACTACAGAGTGCAAGATTTAAAAAACTTGTTTCGTATTAAAAACTTCAAGAGAAATATATTTTTTATGTAAAACGCAAGTGTGCTTTTTTGAATATAAAATTTTGTTTTCTATTTTTTTTTTTTTTCAACTGCGTATTGAGAGTAAAATATATTGAGAGTAAAACACTGGAAAAATATACTGTTTCCGTGCATTCGAAGGCATTAATGAACATATCTGGCATTAAGGCGATCCTAAAGTGGGCGTGTCTGTTTTATCGATAAAACTGAATTTTTTGCGCACACTAATCTTGTTCTTGGCTGTGTGGATTGATAAATCCTTTTCTACAATTAAAGTACATAGAATAAAGGATCCGGGACGTCCAAATTTATATAACAAAATAAGAAAAACTGTTTTTTAAACTTTAATTTTTTTCATTTTGTTATATAAATTTGGATCTCTTATTATGTATGTACTTGAATTGTAGGAAAGAATTTATCAATCTACACAGTCAAAAAAAAAAAAAAGATTAGTGTGCGCACAAAATTCAGTTTTATCGATAATATAGACACACGCACTTTAGGGAATCCCCTTAATATCACTTCATTGTATAAAAGTATTGTAAAAAGTGTGCAAATACTTTTTTGAGCCACTGTATTTGATGATGAAATGTTATTTACTGCAGAATAACGCGACGGATATTTTAATCAACGATTATTTCGACGAATTATGTAATCTTTGCACGCGCGCGGCAATTCGCGTATATATATTTTAAAATATCAATACATTTTAGTCGTGCGCCTGAATATTTCAATTAGACTTTTATTAATATCATACAAATTTTGCAAAATCACACACCGCAAAAAAATTTCCCAACGAAACTGCAATTACGCAATTTTGTAAAATCGACGACGCGCCGATTGCATTGTCATAATTGCGAGAGAAAATGAACAACCATCGAACGCACGGGGGAAAAAAAAAAAAGAGAGGAGAGGAACAAATTGAGGGTGTGATAAATGAGAGGATGGCGGCGCGAGCGCGGTACCAACCGAAAAGCCGAAAAGTTCGTAAACGCACCGGCCAAATGGATACGTTGTTAATGACTTGGCGACAGAACCGTAATTACGTTTCCCGGATTATAGGTACGCTCATCGAGTTTCCGCTCTGTGCTTTGCTGGCAATGAACGTTATGTACTGCATCGCGAATTGTTCCCAACCGTGCCGTCGCTTTTAAATCGAATGACGCCGCACACCGCGTTGCGAAAGTTGTCCTCCGTTCTCTTTCTCGCAACGAAAGACCAAAGCGCGCAACACCGCCGGCGCATCTATAACAAAGCGGTGGCGCGGCGCGGGTAAATGCGTTGAACGTCGATGTGTGTTGTATATATATGTAGTTTCCTTCTCACCATGATAGATCGTACTGATCTATCATCGCGTCTATCATACGCGCGCGCTTTCGCGATCAGAAATTAAACTCGACAACATCGCGATCACTTCCGATAAGGAAGGCGCGCATTATCCCCCAACAAAGTATAATTAATCATTATTTTCGAAACGGTGAATTATCTTCGCGAGGCGGCGGCGTCCCGGATTTTTTCTCAAGTTGCCTTAAAAATTACGGTTACCGCCGTCTGCGTAGCAATTTATCAAAACTCCGGCGGACGCTCCTCCCCTGGTATAATAATAATAAGCACCCAAAAAATATCCCTCGCACGGCATGGGTTCGACGGCCGGGATGTGTAAATCATCGCGGGTGAGAGCCGCGCGCGACATAAGGCGGCTGATCGTCAGGCAAATTGGAAGTTGCGAGAAAAAGCGGCGCGAACAAAGTGCGCGCAACAAAGCAGCCGTGATACGTAGCAATACCTCGGTATATAGTATATATCGCTTCGATAAATCAACGCTTTCGCGTCGCGCCATTCACAAGCATATCTCAGAAATGTAAAAAAAAAAAAAAAAGATATTTTCCGAAGCAAAACGGCTCCATTCGTCGATGCGTGTATTTGCCAAGGTAACTCACCGCCGCGCGAGTAAATGCCAAGATTTCTGTTTTACGAGCAGCAAGCACTTCGCTAATTGCCGGCCGACCGGTTGCTCGGCCGCCCGGCGCGTTATCTCGCCGCGCGTTATCCCAACTCGCGTCCCTCTATTACGCTTCAGTATCGTTTTTACTGCCCACTGCGCACGAATAACGTATTACGTTTTCATTTTGAGCTTTATGGCTTTCCACCGTACGGTGGCTTGCTTATCAACGAATACGAAATACGCACTGAATTTTTTATGCTCTCTCATTTTATATACTATATACATAGTATATACGAACACAAAGAGCAATAATTTTCTTCAGAATTTTTTTTATATACTCGTTGCATTTTATTTTCAATTATCTTTTTTATTCACTCGGTCGCGATTGCGGTCTGATCGATGTTTTCTGAAGTTCTCCGCAAAAAAAAAATGAAATGTCGGCGAAAGAAACGAAAGAGAAAGAAGAGGGGGAGGTGGGAAGAGAGGAGAGCAAAGTATTAAAAAGACGAAAATTTTCAACTACCACTCAGCTCTATTATAAGCTCTTGCCCTTCGCGACTCACATAATATCTCGCTCAAAATCTGCTCCACTTCCTTTCTCGCGCACACACAATGCGTTCAATTTCTTTTCGCCGTATCGCTGTGTACAGGAAATTTCTTTCGGGAGCGGAGAAAGAAATTTTGCAGAGCGAATGAGATCGTTATGCTACCGCAGGAAGCGACCGGGAGGATTAAGAAAAAAAACAGTCTCGCGCTTTGAGATCGAAGGGTGGCTCTGACTGGCCGATGAAGGGCAAGGAAGAAAGACTCGGGGACAAAGGTCGACACGGAGAAAAGAAAAAAGAATGCAGAGAGGGAGGTATAGTAGCCCCCACACACAGAGAGAGAGAGAGAGAGAGAGCACGAGTCGCCTATTTACACGGGATATTATTTTCCGCGGGATGCGCGAACGTGAGCCGAATGAAAAAGCCGTGGGGTGCCGACGTGTCGGGAGACCGAACCAACAGCAGCAGCGCGGCTGGTGGTTTGTTGTCGCTCACACGACGGGGGGAGCGAACACGCACGCGACAACGGTGGTTTAGCACCTTCGCGCTCTTTGATGGAACATAGGACGTTCTTTTTTCCCCCCTCCTCTCCTTCTCGCACGGTTTCTACTGCCACTTATTATCTGTCCCCTCCTCGCGCTTGTTTCCCCCGTCTTCTTTTCTCATTGTTTGCCAACGCGACGAACATTTTTTTCCGGATTGCTCAGATTGACGCCCTGGTGAAATAAATACAAATGCGACTTAGAGCATTACGGTGGTGGATGTGACGAGAATTGAGGAGTTTGAGAAAATGAAATTTGTTCGCACACAGCAATCGTCGGTTTAACAGAAACAATTTCGACCGTTTTCAGATTAAAATTGTTCTTTTCGGATGCAACGCGCGCCTAATTGAATAACACGTTCGGGCAAAGTCAAACGTCGTTTATAAAACATTGGCGATAAAGTCGATAGGTAGCTAGAGATACACAGAAGATAAAATACAACGACGGAATAAAACAACATGTTCGAGAATCATCTCGTAGTCATCTCGTTTGGAGGTGAGCGAAACGTATATCCATCTTCTCGGCGAACGAGGTTTGTCGGAAAGAATGACGAAACCTTCGTCGTTAAGAATCGACCTAATTACGGGGTATCAAGTGTTCTTTTTATCGTGCAAAACCGACCGCGTATTCATCATTCAGAAGCGTAGGTACGTCAGTCCAATAACTTCGAGTCATCAGTGTCGCGCTTAAACCCTCTTCCATAGAAATCGTGAATTATTTCCGTCACATAGAAATGAATAATATACGTGTAGCTGTTACAACTGATCTGGAAAATTTTATATCCGATATTTAATTTAAAAAAAAATCAATAATATAAATATAGGAAAAAAAAAATACACGCTCGCTGTTCTCTTTTTAAAATAATCCACTAAATTAATAATACGAAATATATCATGACCTTATTATTCTTTTTATCGGAGATCGAACATATTATCTCAATTTATATCTAATTAAAATTCAAATCCCCCCTCATTCGCCATAAATTAATAAAATTTTTCTTATAATATTTTTTTTATAATTCTGTTTGTTCACGTTTTCTTAATTGAAGTTATGTTTTTATTGAGATGACCGTCGATCGATCGCGTTCAATTGGTCCGATCTTCTATCTGGTCTCTCTTTCTCTCCAACGAGCTCGTTTTTTTCTCAACTTTCGAATCTGCGCAATTTCTGCTGGCGGCAGGATGGTTCGATAAACGTTACGGCCGCGGAGAAATCTCGACGATTTATACGACGACGCTCTTCCAAGAACCATGCTAATGTCCCGAGCTAGACTTTACCGTCGTTTCTCGACTCTCTCACCGTCGTCGTTGCACCACACGTCTCGCTTCCTATTCCCCCGGTAAATAAGTAGTTCAAAAGCCTTCGATCGGCACAAAATTACCTTTCGCATTAGGAAGGATGGCGGCGGGTCGAACTTGGTGAATTGCCGCACCAAGTGAGAGCTAGCGCGAAACGACGGACGTTTATTCCCCTTTTCATTCAGCGAGACGCGCGTTGCCGCTGCAACAGCGTCTCGTGGATTTTCGTAATACTCGTAAATCGTGCGATCTTTTCTACCACACGAATCTGTACATACACACTATAACGACGCCGCGTGCACAAGCAGCTCCTCGAGATTTTCTTTTTTCAGATTCTAAGAGAGAGAGAGAGAGAGAGAGAGAGAACGAGAAAGGGAAGAAAAGCGAGAAGAGGAAGAGAGCTCTGAAGAGTTGAACTCGCGCGATTCTCGTTTTGCCTTTAAAAAGACGTACCTACCGAGCATTTTTCGGTATTTTCAATTTTTTGACGACAAATATAAAGAGACAAGCTTGTCGTTGGTTGATGAAATCTTTTATATATAATATCCGGCATTAAAACATCTCAATAATTAAATCTTCCAAATTACAATATCTCAATATTTAAAAAATTCATATCAAAGACTTTTTTAATTTTTAACATTGAATAATTAATTCTCTTTCCTTGTAAGTCTGGCTTCTGGCGAATGAAAGAAAATCCGGTGATTCCAAGAGAACTCGAGTTCTGCGTATACGAGAAAGTTCAACCAACTACGCTACGTAATTTAAATGGAAACGTGTGGATGTGGTAGAAGTTGCATATGCATATATATATATATGTATGTATACGCGCGCACCGGGAAAATATCTCTAACTTGTGTGTGGTCTCATCTTATAAATGGCGAAGTTGTTTATCGTGGTGTGTGTGTGTGTGTGTGTGTGTTAGTATCGATATTTCATAAATTAACTGTCGAATTCGAGTTTCGCGTTTCAAATTACAGTTGAAGAGATATAATGATATTGACGCATCTGGCACAGTTTATTGAATAGCGTGAATATAGAAAACCGCGCTGTGAGGAAACTTTGATAGGTAGAGGTACACGTTCGCGCGGCGAGCCATCGAATAATATTTCGATAATGACTGAAGAGCGCGCGTCCCCGGCGTTACTGCGACACGCTGCGAGATATTTCTTTCGGAATTTTTTTCTTCTTCGATGTCGAGCACCACTTTTGTGCTTGATGCGATTTGGGAATTATTATTATTATTATTATTTTTTTTTTTTTTTTTAATTATTATTATTATTATTATTATTATAATATACATTTTCCGCGCTCACAGACTTTTTATACTCGACGAAATTATAAATAGAGACAGAGAACGAACGCAAAAAGTACGAAACTATTTAAATAAAAAAATGTTGCACTTTTGCAATTAAAGAGGTTAATGCGCGCGCGCGTTAGAGATATTCGCGTTGACAAACGTCATCGCGTCTAGTTGGACATAGTCGGACTTGAGATAGTCGATCGAACGGAAATTACTCTTCTCGCGGGCAATTACCGTGCATTACATTCGCCGGAAGTTTATCTCCCCGAGAGCTTTGTGGCCTGGCGATGTTAACGTTGACGTTAACATCCCTCCACCGAACGCAACACATATCGCGTAGATATTTATTCATGTAGTCTAGTGCGCGTGTAAATATTAAATATGCACGTATATATATATTATATATGTATATATATATATATACGAGCCAATTATCAAATTAAACAATATATTTAATAAATTACAGCCTATTAAAGTTCACGCGGCAATTTATTAAATGCAGATTACTCTCCGCGGAGGGTAATTACATATACTTATCGATTAATCATATTCTTATTAATAATTAATTAATTCGTCATATAAAACACAAATGCTTATCGTCATTATATGCGCATATGTATTACGACCGACAGATAAATAATTCCGTACGTGACACGATATAATATGCTAATGAGGAAATTGATTTCTCACTCGAGAATTTGTCGGCGCAAACGTCAGCCCAGCATCGTCGCCTGCAATTCTCTTTCATCTTCGGCAAGTTCTTTCTCTCTTTCTCTCTCTCTCTCTCTCTTTCTCTCGTTATTATGGCTCCGTTCTCGCACGTAGGCGATTGCAAAAAAGGGTTGCGCGCTTCTCTTCACGTGCGCGCTCCAAGAGAGAGAGAGAGAGAGAGAGAGAGAGAGAGAGAGAGAGAGAGAGAAGTAGCTTTCTCTCCACTCTAAAAGAAATTAAAAAGTTTCCGCTTTCATCCGCGGAACCGGCTAATGTATTTACGAACCTCTCGCACGTTGGAAAGTTATCCCTTTTCGCGTTAAAGTACTGCTTTCGATTATTCGCACGCTCGCGCGGACAGGAGACTCACTCTCTCTCTCTCTTTCTCTTTATTTCTCTCTCTCTCTCTCTCTCGCGCGCGCGAGAAGTCGGTAATTAAATTGCTTGATTAACGCTGATAATTATTCCGCAAGTTCCGTCGCTTGAAGCGCAGGAGAGAGAAAGAGAGAGAGAGAGAGAGAGAAAGAGAGAAAGATACAAAGCGTTAAGTCTTTCCGGAGAAATCGACACCTTCCGCTCCGAAGAAAATCTCAGAGTAAATTTGTCCCGGGCAGAGAGGGACAATATTTACGTGGATATTAGATAATATTAGATAATTGACACACATTCCGGTTTGAGTTTCGTAAGTGTTTCTGCGCCTTTCAACCTTTTCGAAACGATTTCGGTGTTTCATCAAGAAACACTTCGGTTGACCTTGTCAAAATCACCTAAAGATAAATGTATAGAATATCGACGGGTAAATATTTAAAAGGTCGCCATCCTTTGATTTGAATGAACTTGACATAATGTTGTCAAGGATCTCAGGCACATCTCCCCGAGTAACAATCGAAAGGGGTTTAGCCGTCGCTCGTTGTTTATTAAAAAGTTATTTATAAAAAATATCGCCACAAACGAATCTCGAAAATAATGTTGTACAATATTATATATATATATTTTTATTTGTTGTTATAATGCGTTATAAATTTTATTCATTATCTTGTAACCGAATGTCAGTGAGGGGATATATTTCTGATCGTAAAAAATTTGTGAATATTGAACACAACAAGCGGTGAGACAAGTACATCGTAACATTTAAGTTTTCGACCTCTATATATTTATTCAGACTCTACATATTTGAAAAGTTAAATGTACTGCTTCCCCTTTCGACGAAAAAATGAGGAACGACTTCCGATTACATGTCGCTTCATGTCGATAGTATGTATGTACGTGGTTTTTAGCGCGACACTTAATCAGAAGTCGTTTCCTATTTTTCCTCGAGGGAGGAGCAGGGGGAGGATGACCTTTAGTAAATATTTACCTATCGACGTTTTTAAGATATTTTTTTCTGAAAAACAAATAGCGCTGAGACAATTGAATTATTGGAAAAAGTTCCACGTGTTTTGCAACGTCATGTGAAAAAAAATCCATAAAATAAAACCGAGATTCTCGAAAAGAACATTTTTTTGAAAATCCGACAAAAAAAAAGCCGAGTAAGAAGAAGAGGAAAACGCGCAGTTAGATAATACGTAAATCAGCTGATTTCAGCGAATTACAATCTAAGGATATTCCCTCGCGCTCGCTTTTTCTCACCCGCACCTCGCGAAAAAGCAGACGGAAGATAGCTGGTTTCCCTCGTTCGAAGGGAGGATATTGCCGAGGCTGTGCTGAGAGACGCGAGGATCTTCGCGCGGCCGTTAATCATTCGTGACACGTACGTGGCGGGATTTAGCAAATAAATGAAATTATTACACAACGAAGCCCCGGGTGTTGTAAGCCGGAGGCGAGCTCTCTCGTTGGGCGAGACGATGGCAGACAAGAGAGAGAGAGAGAGAGAGAGAGAAGCAGATAGGAGCTGACAGGATCTTCTCTGAGTTATATAGTGAGGCGTAATGAGCCGCCATTCCCGACCGGTGGACGTGTCGAGTCGATGGCTACCATTTTCAGGATATATCGCGACCCTCCTCGGAGGGCGCACAGAGTTCTCAATAGAAGAAATAATTTTGACACACGAAAAGATTACATCCATTTCGAACGATCGATCTGTTAGCCGCGCGCATTTTATAAGATTTGATGTATTTGATTTTTTGAAAAGAAAAGAGAACGAAATTTTGTAGAAAAAAAAACCACACAAATGTGCGGAAAATTAGTGAAACTATGCCATGTGTGTTTGCCTTGGCACAATGGCCTTGGTACAACTGATAATGCGTTTAGATTCTGATGCAAGAGCGTTTTATTTGACTTGTAGAGAATTTCTTGCTTGCTGCTCTGACTTCAAAAAAAATCTACAAATACGACACATCTTTCTGCGAGAAAGAAAATTAATTAATTCGAAAAACGCTACGACTAATTAGTTATTTCTCGTCTCGTCAACAGATTTTGTTCTCTCTCTCTCTCTCTCTCTCTCTCTCTCTCTATGTTTCGCGCAAAACGAACTTTCTCCATTTTCGCGCTTATTGCTATTTCCGTCGCGCGCCGGAAAAGCGTAGTTGTTTGCAATTTCCGTCATCGGGAAAGAGAAATGACGTGTAATAACGAATATTGTCGCACCGTCGCACGATTATACACCGTTATAATTAATGAGCGATTACTATAAGCGGCTTATATTGATTTTCGGTCCATCATAATACACTTACCGCTGCAGTTGACAAAATAATCAGTGGCATTGATAACGGCTTAATTAACATCTCGCGCAATTATAAATACATGAGCGGCGCGAAATAGACGATTTGTTGCTCGACTAATGAGCGCACGTGTGGCCGTTTATATTATTGTCATCGGATTAATGCCCATAATTACACGGAAGTCAAATCCTCGTTGCGTTTATCTTTTACTCTCGTTTCGATTTTAAGTCTTTATTTGCGTGGTATGAAAATTGCAACCGCCGTGCTCGGAAAAATGATGTTGTTGAATGATCGCTTGCCATAATGTTTGTCGTTAAACGCGCGCAGTGTGTGTGTGTGTGAAAAAAAAATGTGTGTGCTATAGCGTATACAAGCGTGATGGTGTAAAATATACACGTACACGTAGAAACCCGTTTGGCGATCGTTGCTTAATGCTTGACACGCGAACGACAGCTTTTCAACGGCATTTCACGAGCTTGTGATGCAAACAGCGGCACGTGTGGAATCGAAATTCGGGGAAAGAAATTTTTACGCTCCGAAGAAGTGTAAGGGAATTTGCGTATTACATGTAAATCCTACACCGGGGAAGGAGAGCGAGCAGATCCTAAACGAGGGTGGCGCAAGGTACGACTTGTAGCGAGAGCGAATTTTTCTTTTTCGCGCTTTTCCCCTCGTGATAATTTACGAGCGCTAGAATTTCATTTCGAGTATAAAATTTTCGTGGCAAATATTGTGCAAAGCCCGTTCTATTTTCATTCTAATTCTCTGCATTCCGTGAAAAATTCCTAGAAGATGTGTCACTTTAAAAAGTATTACTGTTTCGAAATTGATTTCCAAGTTTTTCTTTGCACTGCAACTTGTGTGTATCAAATTTGAAAAAGAAGAAGACACTTTTGGATTACATTTTAACTCTTTTATGTCTGTCTCTCGGAGAATGCGTATCTCTGTACAATTTTGTTTTTCAAGTAACAAGATCAACGATTGAGCATTTCTTATGTAATTTCGCGTTTTTGTTTCTTGCGTATCAACGTAAAGAAGAAAACAGTTCGCGATTCCCGCCCGAAAAACAGGAAACCTTATCGTCGCGTTGCACGTTGTCGAGCCTGACTGATGAAGACGGAGAAACGTAATAAAACGACGAGCCGGCGGAATCCACGGAAGAGAAACCGGCGCGACCGCGCGGCTCGTCACGGTATTCCAAGTGCTTGGTATTCCAAGCAAAGATCTCACGTGGGAGTAATAAAGATGATTGTATATTTCGATAAAGTCGACTTAATGTGACGATGACTAGTGTCGTCGCGTCTCTGTCGCGTCGTCCTTTTCTGTCTTTCCCGCTCTCCAACAACATTCTTCTCTACACTCGCCCGGCACGTCGTTGTCCTCTTCTACTTCCTTTGCAACATTCTTCCGCCTTTTCCAGATCGTTTCTTTCTTTTTTTTTTTTCTCTCTTTCTCGGTCTCTCTCGTTCTCTCTATTTCTACGCTCTTCTCCACAAGCCAAGAAAACGAGGTCGCTTCCGCCCTCATAACAACGAGACTGAAATCGTACATAGAATTTATATGCTGCCGCCACGCGTTCGTCCAGATACGTTCCGCTATTCTTCACGTCTAAATCCCCGGACTGTGAGCGCCCGAGCGACGGTGGAAATATTTTATCTTTATTTAATCTCACCGCGCGTCGCACCTCACACACGCACACACACACACACACACTTATTGATGATTTTCATTGATGTCACACAATAAATGTGCGCTTTTCTCGCGCGCGACTCTTTCGGAGATTTTCGATGTAACAACTTCTTTTTATATAAGACTAGTTTGTAATCTCAAACAATAATATTGTATTCATAAAAATAATTACAAACGTTTGTAAGCTAGAAAAAAATTGTATTTTCTTATTTACGCAAGTATCCAAAATTTATTAACGATCTCGAAAATCCTTAAATATTATTTAAAAAAGAAGACGAATCGCAATTGTTTGTTTATTCGAAAACGTGTCAGCCATATTACCGCGTCAAAACTAAAAAATAAACATTCGAGATGTTTGAAAATATCCTTTCTGCCGGAGAGTTTATTTTTTGATGCGCTGATATCCCTTCGGGACCATCGATCGCATAGGATATTTGCTGTATTGTCCTGAGGGACTCGCGTGACGCTTGCGAAACAAAACATTTTGTTAACTCGTATACTATTTTACAATAGACTCGTGCAAATCCCAAGTGTGGGCATTACCTACCTTTCCGGGCAGGTAGTGTGCACCGATGTATATTGTATATATCAGACGAGAGAAGAAATAGATTAACCGAACAGTAGCGGCATTAATATGAATAATCGTGTAAATTTGCATGAACATTAATTCGCGCGCCATTTAGTCCTGTCGCCGTAATGCGGCGCGACAACGACATTCGCACGCCGTGACACACAAGTACAAAATTATGTTATCGTCACATCAGAAACACCGGACATTAATGTCAGCGCGCTCTCCTACGTAAATGCGAGCGCGATTCAAATCGCACGATTTAAAATAATTCGACGTTATTGCCAATGTGTGTTTGTTGCAAGTATATATTGCACGCATAAAAAGCAAAACAAAAACTGCGATTCGGATGGGGGAGGGGGGGG
>QVNW01001906.1:0-35421 GCA_014825475.1 Pseudomyrmex flavicornis
GTATTTCGGATTTACCTTTGACACCAGTTTGTCCTGTTCGTCGGCATATTGACCCCAGTCAACTTTAGTCGAAGCCATATCCGTCGATGAAACGCAAAATGTTGAAAACGTAACACACGTGCACAGCACGAAAGACGGGAAACGGTGTATCACGGTGATATCTGATGTTATCTATCATCTATCCACTGTTAGGTATTGTTCACAGTTTTAACTCTCTCGCTGCAGCGTTTCCGTGAAAGTTGGACGCGTCGTGACGTCACTCTGTGAAAAGAGTAATTTACGATTGGGGGAGCGATTTTAGCAACCGACGCGTTTCATACATATCAGACTTTTCAGTTTTTAGAAATATAATAGCGAAATATAAGAAAGCTAAAAATGATTCACAACAGGTAACATAAATTTATAAAAAAATAGTAGTTTTTTTCTTTTGTTTTTCTATATAACTTTTCGGCTGCTAAAATACTCTCCCTCCATCAATCGTAAATTACTTTCCTATGTCACGTCACGCGTCCGCAATTTTCATGGCAACGCTGGTCTGATTGTGAGTTTCTTCTAGTCACATTTTTTTCATTGTCTTGTCATGATTGTTCATTATATATTGCGTCTTAGAAGGGGACTGTAAAAATCTGTCGTGTCACTTTTTACGGGAGATGACTTAGGTATCTTAAATTCTATTTTCTGAGGAGAAATCTATGTACGAAGAGAATATATATCGCGTATATGTAAATTTTGGTCAAAGCTTGAAGGAGGGAATAGAATTTATGATCATAAATTTATCTCCCGTGAAAAGTGACACAAGTGATGGTTTTTTTAGTCTCTTTTCTACATACGAAAAGACTAACCAATCCAACATGCTTCGGACTTCGACCAAAATTTCCATATGTATAATATCTATTCTCTTTGTACTGTGTTTTTCGCTCAAACTCAAGATATAAAAGTCAACCCTCGTCAAAAGTGACACAATGGAATTTGAGGCGTGTATCTATACGCCTCCTATCTAGATATGTGAGAGAATCAAAACTGGTTTTAGGACAAAAGTTGTACTAAAGCAATAGCATTTTACGAATAGGGTGGGAAGCAGTGTTCACAGTTTGGCTCTCTTACAGGATTCTAAAGCGGTGGAGGGAATGCGCACAACAGCAGCGAGTTCCACACTGGTGGGGCGTTGCCGAGCAACGGAATCTACGCCGTGGAGCCGTGGACAACGCCACACGTTAGTATCTCGAGAGAGCGCATTCGAGTAATACGTTAGTTGTTGCGGTAGTACATTGCTGCTTCATAACTTGTAGTGTTGGTGTGTACCGTTTGCAATATTTAAGTGCAATTTTGTATTTCATTGACGATATGGCTTCGACTACAGTTGATTGGGGTCAATACGCCGAAGAACATGACAAACTGGTGTCAAAGGTAAATTCGAAATACGAGAACGTCAGAGCGGTAACTCCTTCACTCCGACAGAAATATGCGAATTAATTCCGCAATAATTTATGGAATTTTATGCTCTCGTGCTATACCTTTCTTCTTAGAATCTCAATTGAATTAACAGTGTACGCGTAAAAAATTTATACATTAATTGAACGAACGATTGAAGACGCGAAAGCCGAACGAAAAACACATTACGATCAACAATTTCGGTTATCTCGCATGTTTCTTCGATTTTCTCATGAAACAAACGTTAGAACGTTTGTTTTTTTTTCACTTCTTTCACTTTGTTGTTAGTAAAATACTATTTGCTCATACGTGTTACTGTGCAGGTGAGAAATATTACCTTGGACAAACCGAAATCAACATTTGTTCCTTCTCCACCCTTGAATAATTCCAAGAGCGATGAGGAAGATCAAATCTCGCTGGCGGAAGAGTCACTTCTACAAAAAATCATACGAAAAGGATTGGTGGAGACAACAAAAAATATAGAAGTACAAAGAAAAGATCCGAATTCTCCATTATACAGTGTCAAAACATTTGATGCGCTTCACTTGTAATTATTCATTGTTACTCTTTTTTTGAGATAAGCTTAAATACTTAATTTAGATTCAAAATTGATATTTTTTATTAACTGCACACAGGAAACCTGAATTGCTAAAAGGAGTTTATGCTATGGGATTTAACGCACCTTCAAAGATCCAAGAAACTGCTTTACCTAATTTACTGGCCAATCCGTAAGTATAGCTTGCTTCATTTTAATTGTTATTTAACATATATGTGCAGTATTTAAAAATTTTGCATGTGTTTGTATGTGTTATAGACCACAGAATATGATAGCACAGTCGCAGTCTGGTACTGGAAAGACAGCTGCGTTTGTTTTAGCCATGCTAAGTCGGGTAGATGCAACAAAGAATTATCCACAAGTACTTTGTCTGTCGCCGACTTACGAATTGGCAATTCAGACTGGTGAAGTAGCTGAAAAAATGTCACGCTTTTGTCCTGAGATAAAAATAAAATATGCCGTTAGAGGAGTAGACAGTAAATACACTTTTTGTTCTCTTATATGTGATATATCTTCTCTGTTGCTAATAGAATGCTAATCGATGTTTTGATTGTTTTTAGTGACTCGTGGGTCGAAAGTCAACGAGCACATAATTATAGGAACACCAGGAAAAGTGTTGGATTGGGGACAAAAGTTTAGATTTTTTGATTTGACTAAAATAGCTCTTTTTGTGCTGGATGAAGCTGACGTAATGATCTCTACTCAAGGTCATCAAGAGCAGTGTATACGTATTCACAAGTAATTTCTCATCATTATGTGTTCTTGTGTATGATATCTCGTTACAAAGTTTTACAATATGTTTTTTACTCTATGCACAGATTTCTCCCTCGTACATGTCAAATGCTGTTGTTCAGTGCGACGTACACGTCAGAGGTGATGAACTTTGCGGAAATTATAGTTAGTAATCCACTCATAATACGATTACAAAGGGAAGAAGAATCATTGGATAACATTCGGCAGTATTACATAAGATGCAAAAATATAGATGATAAGTACACCGCAATTACCAATATTTACGGTGTAATCACAATTGGCCAAGCAATTATTTTCTGTCATGTAAGAATCTTTATTCTTTATTCAAAAACTCGTTAACTTGAAGTGTTGTTTTACGAAAGATGAACTACTGTATTATATCATTTTAGACGAAAAAGACAGCTAGTTGGTTGGCAGAAAAAATGACGAAAGACGGTCACGCAGTGGGGATACTGTCTGGTGACTTGACAGTGGAGCAAAGAATGTCCGTGTTAGACAGATTTAGGGCGGGTCTTGAGAAAGTTCTCATCACTACGAATGTTTTATCCAGAGGTAAGTTATAAAGTTTCCATATAGCGTCAACTTTACTCAGACCGAGTTGTAAAAATTATTGATTTGTAATAAAAAATTGATTATGTCCGGCAGGTATTAACGTGGAGCAAGTGACGATAGTAGTTAACTTCGACTTACCGATGGATCAGAATAGACAGGCCGATTGCGAAACGTATTTACATAGAATTGGAAGAACAGGTCGTTTTGGCAAATCGGGCGTCGCTATTAATCTAATTGACTCGCCGCACGCGATGCAACTGTGCAAGGACATAGAGAAACACTTTAACAAGAAAATACATTACCTCGACGCGGAGGACGCGGACGAGATTGAAAAAATCGGCGCTTAGGTTAATAAATAAATTGTTTATATTGTAGCAAATACAATGTGATATACGCTTTTTATTATGGTGATATACTATTAGGTTTTAAAGAAATCTATTTTTATAGCTGAGTTTTTGTATTTTATATAAAAGGAATAGAAAACAATTTTTTTCTATCAATACTTTAGAAACTTGTTGTTTCATATTCTCCCCTTTCTTTCTACCTCTCCTGTAATCTTATCTTACACACTTTGGCGAGTCCTTCACGTCAATCGTATTACATAACAAGTTTGAAGAGAAATTGTGCAAAATTTAAACGATAAAGAAATAATTTTGTAAAATGATTGCATGTATGCTAATAATTGATTTCCGTTATTAAAATAATTTTCCGCGATTGAGAGATAGTCTACACATAGTCACATGATAAAAGTACACTTTTTACTTTTAAAACGACGTGATAGTAATTTATAAATGTTTTTAATCTACATATTTTAAAAATATTCGCACTTAGATGTTGATTGATAATTTTATTTCTACTCACAGGTTTTGTTTACGTCTGGGAAGTATTGTACTACACTACTGCTACATATGACTACAATAATAATCTTGATACAAATTGTTTTTAGCCTTAACGCTCGCACATATCGTGTATTGCGAATTAGGTTTTTATTTCATACATGATATATATTATACATTATTTTTTATGTGAAATATTTATATACAATTCCTTGTTATATGTACAAATAATCAATCATATAAAGCTGACATTTCTTTAAAGTCTCAACAGCTCCTTATAAATTTTTTTTGCGCACTCAAAACTAAAAAAAATGTCTAAAATTTATAAATTTATGTAATTTACATACTTTGTGTATGTGTGTATGTGTGTGTGCGTGTCTGTGTTTGGAGAAAAGAGACGTATATATATAACATATATATTTAAAAATTAAATATATATATTATATATATATATTTATATGTGTATGTATACATTTACAGCATACATATTTTTCTATGTCTGTGTATTTAAACGGGATTTAATGTGTAATCTGAAACTAGCTTTATATTGAGTTAACATTACGAATATATACTGAGAAAATATCTCGGGAAATTCCCCCTTAGGATGTCTTTGCGACCGCAGTTGCCACTTTATTGTCGGGTGTGCTTTGCGGCATGAGGCGAACGGTTATCAGCGATAGATCGAGCATTTTGCGCTGGTATTTCTTGTGAAACACCATTGCGGCGGATTGCGTCTTAAACACAATGGTCGCATTACCTTCGCCCATGTGTATACTCTATAACACGAAGAATAGAGAAAACACTTGTTATTAGAGTGTCAATAAAGTATATCGTTTATTTAAGACAGATATATAAGTCTATAAGAGTAAATATAAAAATCAGGAAATAAATGGAGTTTCTTAAATCATGCGGAAAATATAATCAGTGTGTGTGTGTGTGTGTGTGTCCGTGACAAACAAAATAAAATAACGAAATTATTAGTTGAACGGTCTTAGCACAGTTGTTCATCTTTGTTACAATACTTGCATAAAAAATGTCGCACAGTAAAAGTGACACATACTTAAAATTAATTTCTTGAGGTCTTTTTCCATGTTTTCTATCATAAAAATATAATACTGTATGTGAAAAAAATTAAAATATAAAGTAAATGCATCACATTTTCAGATAAATATATGTAATATATAAAGATTATATATAACGACCATATGTAGAAAATTACATATAACATTATATAATTAACATTTGTATATATTTAAATGTAAACATATTTTATATGTTTACATACTATCTAGATTCTTCTCATATAAACTATATTTGGCATTCAAAAAGGAACAAGTCAATTGTTGCAAAAATCACATGTAATATTATCCTGAGTATAAAAATATACTGTTTGCAATTACTTATAAAATAATAAGTTTTTTAATCTTCTAAGAAAAATTATATAATCTTGTAAGTAATCGTCTTTTGAGAAATAGATCTCTCTATCTTAAACACTAATTAATGTTTCACGTAGGAACATTTACAATCAAATTGTTCATAAGAAATTGTTCATTTTTCATATTTAACGGCACAACGAAAAAAATAACCGCAAACACCTATATCTAATCATGGACTTGTATCCTTCTTGATATGGTGCTTGAACATTCTTACATTCTTCGTATTTTTGGAATATAAATGTCATAACTCTAATCAAACGATAAAATAATTATCTGTTTAACAAGTAAAAAATATATGAAGAAGCACCAATTTCTGACAATTTAATAATTGTAATACAACAAATTATCGAACTATTTGCGTGAAGAAATTATACATAATTTTATAATTCTTTTATATAATATTGATATATTTCATGCGTGCATATCTCCGATGAAAGATGTTTGCACAAAAATACTTGGAATAATAAAAGTAAGAGAAGATCAAGTTAAAGAAATCAAAAGCGTGTCAGATGTGTGCTTATGTAAATATAGTCACCTCAATAGTTCCGATGGTTTGACACATACGTCTGATTTGAGCCTCAGATGTACTCGCAGCCAAATTCTCTAATCTGACTGTGTTTGTCTTTATCTCAGGTGACCGTTTGACTTGAACTCCAGATTTTTGGAGCACGATTCGCTGGGAATTTTGTTGCATATTCGCGATTCTCTGGGTGTTGGCGTTCTCGTTGATCACAATTTTCTGCAGACCACCCCCTTTACTCGTCATCATTCTCTGATTGATAGGCACGGTTTTCGACCCAACAATTGCGGGTTTCTGGAATGCATTTGCTTGATTCTGCACGATCTTTTGAGGGTGCACAACTTGCGTGTTGGGCACTTTCTGTTGCTGTAATCCCTGATTCTTTTGCGTATTGGAAATGGTTTTCTGTATTGTGGTGACGACTTTTTGCGGATTGTGTATCACAACTCGTCGCGAACTGGATTGTTGCACCACTTGTATCGTTTGAGCAATCTCACCGGAGTTCTTATCTTTCAAACCGGTCGTGTCTGACAAATCATTGGTCTGTACAATCGGTACTGTTCTAATTATTCGCACATTAGATGGTCTCTCTGTTGCCTACAACAAAAATATGTGAGTTTAGAAAGAAAAGTTGTTATGCAAAAAATGCAAGTTACAGTCACCAATAAATAATATAAATCAAACTCCATGATATAAAAAAAATAATTTTTAAACGTCGCAGGACATTAAAAAAAAAAAAAAAACAACTGATAAGTTTCGAAAGTTTTAAATTTATAAAACATGTTAGTCTGGAGGAAATAAAAAGAAACAAAATTTATTGGAAAAGTATATTTTATTGCAACATAAGGAAAATATATACAGCAACTTTTCCGGTTGTAGTTGTATAAGAAAGAATGAAGTAATTTTATTTTCAAAAATATATATAATTATAGTATATAAAATTTTTATATATAGTAAATATTTAAAAATGTTTTCTCTTCTAATAATGCAGTACGAATACTGCGGATGAAACAATCGTTCAAATAGATTTAAGTCAATCGTATATCTAGTTTTAAGATGTGTGTGAAATAAATATTAAAAAAATACTATCACTAGTTCATATATACATCACGATATATATATATATATATATATATATATATATATATATATATATATATATATATTAATTGAAATCAATTTTTAATCAATTTTTAATTTGTTTTTTACAAATTCATATGCGATATGATGTGACATGTACAGACATTCCGTTTGATTAAGAAATCGAGCAGTATCAAAAATTAAAACATAAGGAGACATTTAATGTTGTACCTCTGCACTTTGTGTATTCACAGGACGACCACGTCCTTTAACAGCAGGTCGTGGAGTTATAGTAGAAACGCCATCCTTTACGATTCCCATTAGCGCTGACACGGGCTTCGTTTCTTGCTGTGTATTTTCATTTGCTGAAAAATTGCAATCGCGTCGTTACAAACGAGAGAGCGAGAAAAAAAAGAAAGAGACGCGTTGTAATTTCGCGTAACTTGTAGAAAATAAACTTCAGCTTTAATATACCTGCGACATTCGAATCGTTCTTCGTATCTTCGTTTTGTTTTTCCATCGCTGCCCTTTTGCGCCTGTTTTCCTTTTCGAGCAATATCTTTTCTCGAAGACGCTTCTGTTCTTCCATCTTCTTGCGATACTCCTGCATCTCTGGATCGCTATCTTCGTCCTAATATTATAATTTCGTTGGTATACATTACATGTTCGGATTCCTCGTTGTGTTTCTCGCAAAATGACAAGACATTTACCTTAGCAACTGTTTCTTTCGCTGACTCTGTTTTCTGCTCTCCCTGAGATTTGCTGACGAGCGGTTTGACGCGTTTCGAGATCACTTCCCGCGATTCCTTATCCGAAGATTCCGAAAGTCTCTTTTGCGGTCTGTTTGCTCCGGACGGCGCGGCATTCGACGGTCTGGGTTTCGGATTGTGATTGTGATCACTGCGATATGTGCTGGGCGGCGTTTTGCTTCTCTGTGCATGTTCATTCCGTATTGTTCGACGTGGCAAGTCCCCTTCCCGATAGCTCTGGTAAGATCTCTTGTGATCCTGCGAATACAGATGTGTAAAACAACGAACGAGCATATAAAGAAACACGCAATATCGTTTGTTTTCAAAGTAATGATAATCACTTCTTGATAGCTGTTCTTCTGATCCCACTGACTATCCGATTTGTATTTGTCGCTGTAATTTTCTTCTCTGAAGTAATTGCTGTCCGAGGAATAATGTTTGCTCGGGCTCGTGTTCTGAGGTTTCTGCGGTCTGTTTTCTTGCCACACATCAGAAAAATATGCGTACGGATCCTACAACAAAATACCGAGATATTCATTGTATCTATATTTTTCTTTTAATATAATTTCTTTTTCTTCTATTAGAGGTTTTTGAAAAACACAAATAACAGGTCAAAACCTCTAATAGAAGAAAAAAAAGCCATATTTAATATTCGAACGTGTGCAACTATGCTTACATCGCTTTTATTCTGCTGATAGTTTTGTTGATAGTTCTGTGACGGTGGATCGTGTTGATTGTAAGATCCTTGACTTTGATACGACGACGTGGGCGGAAACTGCTCGCCATGAGAAATTTGTTGGACTTGCTGATTAGAATCCCAAGCAAGTCGAGCTGGTAGACAATAATCGTGGAAATTTTTATTACCGAGAACGATTGAGTAGAATACGTGTACATGTCGAATAATCGCTACAACTCACCATCGTTTGTAGGTTGAACTGTGCCTCGAAAATGCGGATTTATTAGAATCTTGTGGCCAGGAGGTAACATGTTAGACGACGTCTGTTGCATCGTATCATTGAACTGACCACCGGACATTTGATCGGGATGATAACCAGGTCTCGTGTCGTACGGTGCGTTTCGGTCTTGGTAATGCGATTCCTGAAACGGCGGCGGTCTGTTCTCAAAATGCGGCGGTTGATTAGGCGGCATCTGCACGTTCGGTGGTAGGTTTGGCACGGGCAGACCTTGGGAAGGTGGCAGCATCGATTGCTGTTGGCGCGGAAATCCCTGAATGGGCATCGGCGGATTTCCTCCCCCCGACGGTAGCATGTGAGGCGCATTTCCGGGCGGCATGTTCGGGGTGCCGAGAAGCGATCCACGTCCCGGATTTCCGGGCAATAAGCCTGGCGGACCCGGCATCGATCGATGATTTTCTTGCAAAATTCCACCCGGATTTTGAAACGGCTGTTGCATTGATGACTGCATCGGCGACGGTATCGGCGGCTGCATCGGCGATTGCATTGGCGGATGATTGGGCGCGCAGTTGTAATTCGATCCGCCTTGCATGGGTCTTGCCAGCAAAGGACCCCTGGATCCTGGATATTCGAGCAATCTCGGACTCATCGGACGCGGCCCCATCAGGCCCTGAAACTGTCCCGGATTGAACTGTGGCCTGTTTTCCGGAAATTGCGTTGGCGGCCCTTGTATTGGACCACTCGGGCCAAAGGGCTGTTGAAACGGCTGTTGTTGATTAGCCTGTTGGTACATTATCTGTTGATTTTGTACGTTACTTGATACGCCAAGATGAAACGGCGGTCTAGATTCGAGTAACGGCGGTCTGGTCTCGATAAGCGGCGGTCTTGTGTCGATTAGCGGCGGTCTACATACGGGTGGTTGATTGTCAACAAAATTACTACCTTGCCGCACCATACCAAACCTGCAAAAATAAAATTCTCCCTTTAAATCCACTATATCTTAGAACAAACCAGAGAAAATCAGCGTTCTATATAGATATTGACCTTGG
The DNA here is from genome assembly GCA_014825475.1 of Pseudomyrmex flavicornis. Taxonomy (NCBI): domain Eukaryota; kingdom Metazoa; phylum Arthropoda; class Insecta; order Hymenoptera; family Formicidae; genus Pseudomyrmex; species Pseudomyrmex flavicornis. Next base: position 9,877 of record QVNW01001906.1, read on the forward strand.
GTTGAAGTTTCCGACATTTTGTACATTAAATCTTCCCCCGCGGCTTCCTCCTCTTGCCCCGCGACTCTTCCCTCCTCTTCCTCTGAACTGTTGCATCCTGTACGGCTCCGACGTGACGACATTTTCCAAGGTTTCCGGTATATCATTGTTCATCTTTGGAGAAACTATCGTACGTTCGTTCTGAAATCTGTTACGCCGCTCCCTCGCCTCTTCGCAATCGTCGTCCTCCATTTCCTGCCCGTTGCCGATGTACGAAATGTTCTTCTGCATGTTTTTTTGCAACTTCTCACGCAGATCGCCCTTGACGATGTTATTGGAAACGTTAACGCTAATTGATTCCGCATTCCCGTCGGACTGGACTGACGTCTCATGTTCAACACTTTCGTTTTGTCCGTACGACTGTACATCCGCATGTTCTCCATCTTTATAGAAATTGTTATCGCTACCCTTATCAGTATTGGATCTACTAAACTCTATATTTTCGTCTTCACCGTCTAAGTCGTCGAGCGCATCCGTGACTCCTAAGTCCAGTACATCATCTGTCTCTTCTTCTCCTTTATAGCTATTCTGCTGCTCAAGGAATCAAATTGCCAGATATTTGTAATGCAAAAAATATGACATTCATCTATAATGTAATATAAATTATATATCTACGTATACGTATCGTTAACTATTTATATCTATGTATAAAGTGGACTGTAAGTGGAATATATTGTCTTCCGTATTTCCGGCTGCTTTTTTTCGTTTGTTTGTTTGTTTTTTGTTTTTTTTTTTTTTTTTGGGCAAAAATCGGCATACGTACATACTCGTGCCCTCGCAAGAGTTCAAAGTTCGTGTGAATAGGAGATTCAGCGACGCAAAAAAATGTAAAAACGTTTTTTAAAAAAACTTGTGTCACTTCTGAAAGACCTGTGGTTTTTCACCTTCACTAATAATCGTTAACGAGAAAACATGCCCTTATCTCTAACAATGTCGACAAAAGTAATGTAATGTAATGTCTTATATAAACGAATGTGACGGATGATAAGTCCGAGAGTACACAGCAGCAGAAAGATGCGCGACAGACGAGACGAACGGGGATTGCTTAACAGAAAAGTTTCGCGTAATGCTCCTAACCGAATGTTCAACGTTGTACAATATGATTCAGTTTAAAAGTCAGCGTACACTTGCGCGCAACAGAACAAGTATATAAAATTTACATAAATTTGATTTCAGTGAATATATACATTTGCGATTACATTTATGACAAAATTTGTTTTTGATAACTTTGATTTTTTTGTACAATAATATAAATTTGACACATTCAACTTCTTTGTACAAATGAAATATAAGTTAGACTTTTTTTCAAATATTGTAAAATCAAATTCTCGCGTTGCATAGAGTGTAACTGAATCATTTCTTACAGCATTTTTAATTTCTAAATGCATGTGAATACTTAAAACTAGAGAGCACGTAGTTTACAATTTAGCTTCTCGCGCAATTGTTACATTGTTAAAAAAACAATGGCAGTGCTCACAAGATATTAAAATGACCGCGAGAAGTCATTATCTTACACAGAATCTTACATAAAAGTGTTTTACATGCGTATCTTTTTAAAAATTGTAATGTGTATACGAAAATTGACTTTGGCTTATTTGGCTCAACGGTGATATAACTTGTTATCGTATGGACTATTATTTACATTTTAATAAAATGCAATTTTTAAAAATGTCTATAAAAGATTAAAAAACATTCGTGAGAAAAAAAAAACTTTTGTGTCAACGAATTCTGAAACTAATCGCGAACTAATCACATCATTTGAACGATCTCGTGAACACTATAGATTTTTTTTTTTTTCTGTCTTCTTATAATTGATGCCGCTTGATATATTGATGTACAAAATCGCAATGTACAGTCGCATGTACGCACGGCAAGATATGACGAGTACATGTAGCATTAACATTATCAGATAAATATTTCCTTAAATGCAAGTATGTCTGGAGAAACATTCCGGGAACATAAACATGATATCTGCAACTCCATTTTGGATTTTGGATAAACGATTGGAAAACATTTACACTAGAACATTAAACAGTTCTTAGCTTGCACAACAGTCTCGTGTATACAATTATATAAATTTTTGTATATTTGAAAAGTGTGTTTATAAATAAAAAAATCTCTCGATATGTTAGATATCACATGTACAAAGTACAGCCTTTTGTTAACATTGAGGTACAACATGTAAGTCATATCATGAGCATCTGAAATCTATAATTTCAAGAATACATAGACGCGAAGCATTTTTTACTGTTTTTGGTGCAGTCTCAACAGTTCTCTCTGTTATAACAGTCTGTCAGATCGTATATATAAAACGCACTAAAAGTTATTTTACAATTGTATATAACAATACAAATATATATTCACACCACTCGCACGTGTATAAAACATCAGTAAAGTAACAATATGGTTGCGAGGTGAGGTCAAAACATTGCAAAACGTAAGTAACGTCGGCACGTGAATTTCTTCTGCGTTCTATTGAAATTCTTATCGAAAAAACATAAAAATATATTATAACGAAGAAGACGCGTTTTAATCCCTGTAGGTTGTATTTCCTAGTTGATTTCTATTTTGTTTTCTATTCCCTTAAAAATTATCAGCATTGAATACAGTAGAATGTAGTTAAATTGCGAAAGCTATATTGTCGTTATAAAATATTATAAAAAAATTAGACAGACAGAAGCAATGGATGTAATAACGAGAGAAAGATTTGTTCTGAAATATAGGAACAAATTTCCGAGCGTCTCTCGACATTTTTCTAGCATGCTCGAAAGAGAAGTGGAAAAATGTATCGTATCGTACACACAGGGGAGAATTTATCCAATTGAAAAACAATGGGCAAACAATATGCTCACCCTGTCGACCTCGTAATCGTCGGCCAGAAGGGCTTCTTCCTCGTCGTTACCCAGATCGTACTCTTCGTCCCCGAGATCTTCGTCCAGCAAGGTGTCATCGCTGAAACGATAAAAAAAACGAAAGAGCTTTTTTTTAACAGAAAGAAAATATCGGAATGTGATAAACCGGAGCGGAGTGAGCGAAAAAAAAACGATAAAAACGCTCGCGTTGTGTCGCGTTGATCACAACAATCTACGTCATTGTTCGGAGCGTCCCGCAGACCTTGCGTTTCTAACCTGTTCATTTCGAAAACGGGAACAATAATCGACTCGACTCGCTGAAGATCTCCCCGACTGCTTTTCGCGGCGGTTTGCTCGACAAAAAGATCGCGGGCGCACGCGAGATTATTCGCAATCGCGATTCTTGTACCCGACAAACGACTTACTGTTCCGACATGGTACTCGGATTCGGTTATTCGCAGACGCAACACACAGAAAGAGAGAGAGTGAGCGAGAGAGAGAGAGAGAGAAAGGGAGAAAAGAGAGAGAAAGATCCTCCGCATCGGGGAACAAGCGCAATGGAGGTTGATTGTCGGGGTTTCATCGATACACGCACGATAGGGAGGAAGCGAGGGTTGAGTTAGGTACCTTATTGACGAGGCGCATCTTGACTTTCGTGCCTCGTGACTGTCAGTAGTAAAAAAATATTCAAAATCGCATCTTCTTTGCGATTTAAACGACATGCAAAAGCCGGTCTCGTTTATGTCTCCGATTGTTGTTAAAAACTAATCTGCAAAATCGGAAAAAAACCCTCGATCAGAACGGAAATAGTTGCTCAGATAGTCAAGGTAAACAATAAATTATTTTCTGTCTGAAAAGAACACAATAAATAAATAGAAAATTAGTTTTACCAACCGACAGAACGGGGCAGTAAAGATAAAAAAATCCATTAATTATAAATTATTACGCGTTTTTCCCTCCAATCCTTTCTGCACGACTACCAACGTTTGTTGAGAAAAATCCGTCGATCTGTCAACACCATTGACGTTCGAAATTTCTACTTCGAGTAAGTTCCACTTGGCGCTCGCGAGCGTAGACTGCGTCCACATTGTCCAATCGCATTGATCGCGTCCGGCAAATCGACCAATGCGAAAGAACATTGCAAATCTGACCCGCAACGTTTCGCGATCGTCGCGAGCGCCAAATGGAACTCACTCTTCGTCAAGCGACCAATCGGGGGACGGTCGTTTCTTTGATCCTGATTGTTTACGATCGAACGCTACTGCGTTCAAAGAAAGTTCTCGAACACGGTTTTCTGACATGTGCGCGAAATCGAAATTTAAACGAGCCATCCTCCTCCTCTCAGCTGTTCGCGCATGTGAGTATCTCACATGATCATTTGTCTCTGTATACAAAAACCAACGTGTCAGTTTATACAAAAATTTGTTACGAAGATACGTCTTACATCTCAATGAAACCATGTTGTTTGTTTATCTCAACATTTTAAAAGTGATTAACGTCTCGTAACTTTAAGTAACTTGTATTTTTAATCTCTGTGTGACATTACACGTGCCATGGCGTATTCGGTGGCTCGTAAGATTTTCGTCTCGCACGTGTGGAACCGAGCGTTAAACGTGACGCAAAGTTTCGCGGAGACCAGACCGGCTATTATCTTGGGAATCGAGACGAGTTGCGACGACACGGGATGCGGAATTGTAAATACCGCGGGAGAAGTACTGGGCGAGGCGATACATTCTCAGCATTTGACTCACCTGAAGTAATTTGAGATTTGTTGTAATTCATTTGATCGAATGTTTGAATAATATTTGTGAATATAATCTTTAAAGTACATGCGAAAATTTGAACCACTTGAAAAGATATTTTATTCTTTTTATTATATCTTTTTATTCTAGGTATGGTGGTATAATACCTAAAATTGCAGGTGATATGCACAGACAGAACATTACCGGGGTCTGCGAGACTGCGCTGAGGGCAGCCAATCTGAGATTAAAGGATGTAGACGCTATCGCGACTACAATCAAACCAGGTCTCCATTTGTCGCTCGCTGTTGGAAATGCGTTTGGCCAGTATCTTAGTAGAGTGGGTGAGAAACCGTACATACCAATAGACCACATGGAAGCTCACGCGCTAACAGTGCGCATGGTGGAGGCGGTAAGTTTTAATCAATTGCACATAGTACATGTATGTTACATGCAACGCTCTAATTGTTCATACATTGTGTGTTACAGGTAGATTTTCCCTATCTTGTATTGCTCGTATCAGGTGGTCACAGTATATTAGGGATTGTTGAAAACGTCGATCAGTTTTACACTCTGGGTACGACACTGGACAATCCACCAGGCGAAGTATTGGATAAAGTGCGTAAAAATAAAATACTTTCATCATATTTCTTGTTACTTTTATGACATTTAATGATTTTATATTTAATTTTTTTTTTCAGATCGCTCGCAGACTCAAGCTCATGAATATACCAGAATTCTCTCAGATGAGCGGCGGTCAAGCGTTGGAGGCCGCGGCGAGCAAAGCGACGGACCCGACGAAATTCGTCTTTCAAAATATCATGACGCAACAGAGAGATTGTCAATTCAGTTTCTCGGGTGTGTACAACCAATGTATGAGGCACATTAACAAACAGGAAGCGCAATTTGGCGTTGACGGCAGCGCGGTGATTCCCGACGTGTACGATCTCTGCGCCGCCGTTCAAACGGTTGTCACGAAGCACATATGTCACAAAACTCAGAGAGCGATGGAGTTTATTAGCAGTCTAGATCTGTTCCCAAAGGAAAAACAGACTTTGGTACGTCAAAAAACGACTTCGGTCTCAGTGAGTTTCTTTTATTTACGTTTTGTTTTATTAACGAATGTTTTGGATAAATCCAGGTGGTATCGGGCGGAGTGGCGTGCAACAATTTTCTGGCGAGAGCTTTGGAGGTCGTTTGCTCGGAAAAGGGCTTCAGATTCGTCAGAACGCCGCCCCAGTTGTGCAACGACAACGGCGTGATGATCGCGTGGAACGGCGCCGAGAGATGGATGGCGAACGCGGGTGTTCTCCGGGACAGAGATGCGATCGAAGCCGTGACAGTTCAGAAGAAAGCATCTTTCGGAGATAATTGGATCGGAAGGGTGCAGGACGCGGACATAAAGTGCAAACTAGTATCGTTGAAGGGGATTTAAGACAAAAACCTCGGTAGATATGTTATCTCGATCTTTCATTGAATAACTATCGAACCAATCTGACTTGTTACGAAGTTCTTTAACGAAATTATTTTAGTCTTGAAAAAAAATTTACCTCAATGTACATACTTATATAACGAGTTATTAACAGCATTTAGTGATTTAAAAAAATGTTTATTTTACAAGTTTATACAACAATCGGTGCGTTCTCCTCGAATCGCTGCTTCAGTCTATCCTTCAATTGTACATCCAGTCCCGCGCCGTATTCGGCGAAATATTGCCGTTCCTCGTACTTGTCCAAGATAGCTCGTATTCTATCCTTGATTGCGTTTATCTCGTCTTTATTCCGTGTTTTTAAAGACGTCGGCATAATGTCGTCGAACCGCACGACTTGTTCGGGCTGCATTTCTTCCGGACAATTTGACACGTAACTGGGCAAATCCTCCAACATCGGCTTGATTTCTTTGAATATATTCTCAGCGTTATTGGTGTCCATTTTGTTAATTATGATCATAGCCGGCCTGTTCAACAGATCTGGTTTGTAGAGCTCGATCTCCTTGTTCAGCAAGATCACGGTTTCCAAGCAGGATCGACAATTGTGCTTGACCGACAATCGGAAACCTTGCACGTCCACGATGAACAGGAGCAGTTTCGTTCGTTCGATGTGCTTCAAAAAGTTGTGACCCATTCCGATATTCTTGTGCGCGCCCTCGATCAAGCCTGGCAAATCGGCGACGCTAATTTGTCTGTAGTCCGAATACTTCATAATTCCCAGCCTGGGTCTTATTGTGGTAACTGCAGAGAGAAAATATAGCAATTGAAAATTTGAGCTGACGAGCGCGAGAGTTAGTTCGTTAAAAATTTATATGGGTTTTAAAATAAGATTTTTTTTCAAAAACAATTCATACAAGGATAGTCGGCGATTTTGGGTTTGGCATTTGAAACGGCGGCCAGAAATGTGCTCTTGCCAGCATTGGGAAAGCCGACCAGACCGACGTCCGCGATCAGTTTCAAGTCCAGAGTTATCATCTGAGTTTCGCCCTTCAGTCCGTTATAGCCTGTTTCCTCGCAACCGCCTATGCCACCTTTAGCCACCAATAGTTTGGAATTTTCCTTGTCCAACTCTCCTATAATTTCGATACAAAGATAAGATAAAATAATGACGAAGATACACGGATGTACAGGCAATATTGTAGAAATTGTGTTCACCTAACTTTACCCTATTCTGATTGTAGACAATAACTCCGACTGGAACAGGAATGATCTGGTCTTCACCGGGTGCGCCTATAATTCCTTTCGATAAACTGTCACCTCCCGGTTCCGCTTTGACTCGCTTGGTCTTCAATTTCTGAGCAGTGTCCTTCAGTGTCAGTTTTTCTTTCGCAACCACGTAGACATTACCTCCCGTGCCTCCTATTCCTCCATACTGAGATAAACCAGATCCTCCAGCTCCTCCTCTGACATGAAGGTTTAGTTTGTCGATGAACGAAGAGCGCAAATATTTTCTAGGCACCTGCAATAAAGAAAATTCACTTGTCTAGGTATCTCACAAAGATTCTGCCTAGTACTTATAATTTAAAAAAATCCTCTTACCTTTTTGACACTATTTAAAATCTGTGTCACAAGCACCATTGTAGCATAGACAATATAGCACGAGTTTATGCGACTACAAAAATTATTTTTGTATGTTAATTTTATGTATGTCAGTTTGCTAACATAAATCTTATTGTTTTTTGCGTAGAAGTTTTATATCTTCTTTAATGTGTTGGACTCTTTGTCGTTTTGTTTTTTTTTTTTACTGAATATTTAACGTGCACATTAGTTTGTATTCCAACTTTTTTGTCATCTTTTTTGGTCTTTTTTTGCGAAGTCTACGTTTACTGTTACGTCGCGAGAGACGAGCATTTGCGAGAGGTTAGATTGTCCGTGATTTCTAGACAGTCGAATATATCGCATATCGAGAGTTATCGAGATACGCGCTATCGATATATCGACTTGTATCGCGCGCCATCGCCAGGTGGTGCTTGCTGTCCATTCGCTGTGGGCGATTCGCAACTCTAGCACTTCGAATCCACGGACTGCGGAAATCTCGCGCAAATCTCCGGCTCGGTTGCAAAAAAATACAATAATTACGCAAGCTAAGAGGTAAAATAACAAAGTTACGGTTACAATTCGAGTTAATGAAACGAATGTTGTTAAAAGGTGTACGCACCACTTCCAAATATTAGTCGTTCTTTAGCAAATATATTTACCGAAACTTGCGACACCTTTTTCGTCGGCAATGTCCGTATTGAAACAATGTCATGCTCGATAAAAAATAAATTTGTACACACATGTCCGCATATGTTTACAACAACTGTGTCGTCTAGGAGCATATCAATAGCTCGGTATTTATGTTTTGCGAAATGAAGATGCGTGATGTTGAAATAGAACGTAACATAAGCGCGAAGATGAGTTAATTCACACGAGTGACGATTTTTATTGACACAATCTATGAATTATACGATACTTTTTATTTATACACGGCACGAACAACGAGACGTAACAATAATGTTACACGTTACAAAAATTACATATTACGGAAATTGTGAGAATTCCGTTCGATCGAGAAAAATTTATCCGCGATTTTACTGACCGCAACAATAATTTTCAGGAGCCGATCGCGCGATGCGGGGTCAAGTGAAATCAATTGCGTGGAGTTTCTTCTCGTATCAATTGGCGACGTTGCCGAGGGAGGACGAGGTGACGATCGCGGCCTTCCCTCGTCTCTGAGAAACTCGGAGGCTCGTCCGATACGACGACGGTGAGAAGAGGAGGTGCCGCCTCATACAACACCAACAAGTGCGTTAAAATTAAATCTAGCCGTCTCTCGGTTACACGACGTCGTCCACACGACGAACGTTGGCGTCGTCACGTCCTCTAGCTCAGTCTCAAGAGCACACCCCGGCCGTACGGATGCGATAACCCGATCGTCGCCGATCTAGCGTTTTTCCGCATTACCTCCCGCGATCGTATCCTTCCGCCTTTCTATTTTCCGCGACTCTGTTTCTTTCTCTTGCTTTTGTCCTCGCGACTTCCGATCTTCCTCCGTGTGTTTTGCCACGTATCCTCGGGAAATTGTCCGACCGTCCGAGGACTCCTCGCGAGACGTCGGAGTCGTTCGAACTCCAGACTCTTAACCTTCCACCTCTACCTGAAATCTTCATCGAGGTAAATCCTAAACACACATACACACACACACACATGCACGCACACATACATGAGAGAGAGATCCGAAATTAATAAATTCTCCTTTGAAACTTCGAACATCATTTTGCGATACGTGGCCTTCGTCTTTATCGTTCGTTAGCTTCATTTTAATTATAGAACTTCGCGCAACGCGCAGTTCGAGCATCCGTCCGTCGCGCGAATATTACTTGACGCGGATATTACTCAAACGCGAGTTTCTCATTTTCTCTTGGCGCATCAAAGACTTTGAAGCGCCATCGTAAAACGACGCTGTGTAGGATTTGATGAACGCCCAACATCGTCTCTTCATTGTTGCTCGTCTCTCCGCTCGAGAAAGAGAGAGAAAGAGAAACGCTTTTACCGTAGGTACGCGATTACCGGAGGCGCGTTTACCTGTCGATTTCGTTTTCCGGAAATTGAAAGTACGCGAAGAGGAAATCATTCAGCTTCAGAAATTAGCTTCACGTGATAGACTTCGAAGAGTCAATGCAATTGCGATCGATCGCGAAGCCGCCGAAAATTCGAAGCGGGGTGGTCTTCTCTATCGTTCCTGAATGGTCGTGAGACAAGAAGAGCACACAAGGAGTGTGTCATCGGGTTACTAGCCTTGATCGACGGCCAAATATTTGACAGGGAAAGCGTACCGTTGTCACGATACTTGTGCTAATTTTACGTGCGCTATACGCGCGGCGCAGAAAACTATGAAAACCGACCAGTGACAAGCGAAGCCTCGTGACAACAGGATTTGTTTGTTGCTTCTCGAGTATTTTTAATCGCTGGGTTCTAAATTTCTTTTACATAAAAGAAAGAAAAGAGATTATTTAGTGAAAACATATATAAAAGATAAATAACACGTGAAAAATAAAAAATAAAAAAAAAAAGATGTTTCTTGGTTCGTCATATGTAAGATTTTCAGTCAAGCGTGGTCGACTCTGTGTCATTAAGTTTATTTTTCCATATTTACATGTAATTACAGTTTTCTAATTAAAAATTCGCGTTCACAGATGGATCGAGACGACGAGGATTTTGGCGAGGGCTACATCGCGGAGTCGCATCCGCTGCGTCCGACGCATCTCACGGTGCCGCTCAACGGACGGTCCGACTCGCGGGCGCCCAGTATCAGCAGCAGCGTCAGCGACCTCGACGTACCGATATACACCAGGGAGACGACTATACCGCTCTCAGCGAGGAAGGTAAGTGTGATGTGTATTCGTTTAAATCAACGAAACAGCAAAAAGTGGCTGGTCACGAGATCAAACGCACGTTTCTCACGTTTCGCCGAAGTCGCGCGAGCGAGAATCAACAAGATTGCAATCCGCACGGAAAACTTTTGATTTATCCCGAGTTACTTGAAAATTTATTTATTTACAAACAGCAGAAATATTTTTAACATGAAATCACTAATCAATAATCTTTTGTGTGCCAAGTATTTCTCAATGTTTTTAAAAGGAATAGAAAGAAGTAATTTTTTTTAAACACTTATTAATTTTAAACACAAATGTGAGTCGATTAGAAGATACATATTGTTTTTTGTACCGAAAACTGTCGCGCGCAACGTTTACGCACATAATGTGTTAGACAAGAGAGAAACATATCGACGGGGAGGGAGGGCGGGCACGCCGATATTTCGCCGGAGCGCCGAACTGCGAATGGTAATGAACGTTTATATTGAAAAACGGGCGGGAAAACACTTTATTTTTAGCGCGGCATGTCGAAATCGTCGGTTATTCCAAGTCAGGTGGGCGGACACGCGCGCTCGCGCATGTCTCGCGCAAACGCTGCAAATGCGGTCGGCGTCGCCCGCCGTCGGTTTAATTTTGTTTACGAGGCGGCGTCTCGTGACGCACGTGATAATATGCTAAGAAGTACAGAAGATTAACGCGCATTTATTTAAATAAACGTCGACACGTTTATCCTCTTGCAATTTGAATTAAAAAAAAAAAAAATTGCATTGTTCTCTTCTTTTCAAAGTTTTCTTTTGTAAATTGTCGGAGTCATCCTCTTACGTAATCCTCTGTCTGCGCATTTGTTCGAGATCAGAAAAGAGAAAATTCCATTAACAGAAACTACTGTCGAAACGAAGAAAGTAAAACGTTAGACAAGAGGATTGGAAGCTGCACATCTCGTACTAACTTCTCGCCGCTGAAAGAAAACGTTCGTCAAACATTGCCAATTGTTTTTAATGGATGTGCAAACGCGCGCGTTACAACGTCTCGCGCTCAGGAATTTTTCCGGAGGATGTGCCGGCGTCGAGATAATTATCGCCGTCTCTTGGCAAGAATTCCGCGCGTCGCACGCTTCTTCGAAGGATTTTAATTAGCAGCGCCAATTAAAACGGATGAAGTTTTGGATTTTTCTTCGCTCATTGACAATCAAAATCAATCTCGGACAATCTCTCTTCCATTGATCGCAGAAGCGATCTCGATTTAAAACAGTGGATGTTTACATTTCACCTACTCGGATGAGAAAATCATTCGATCTCGATTGACCCTCCCAGAAGTGATGGGATTGCATCAACAGGCGCTCGTAATCCGTGCCATCGATGTTGTCGCGCAAGATATCTAGCGCATCTCTCGATCTTACGTCACGTCAGAGCCAATATGCATATGTGCAATCGCGCGATCAATAATTTCGCCAATATCTTTGTTACATCGCGATCAATACGATTGTATTGATTGCATCATCTTTTAGGGAAATGCGTCGCTTTCTCAAATAAACATTAAATTGTCGATTGTGTTTTATCAACACATTTGCTATACGAAAAAAAAAAAAAACATAAATAATCATTACTGCAGACATAATTCGCGATTAATTTCTTGTATTTTTTCTGCGAATTTGTTTTATTTTTGTTGTCTTACGTTTTTCGACCTTCGTATCTTTTTTTTTTTTTTCTAATTTCCTTTCTTTTGTCCTTTTTTTCTATCTTTCCGGTTTTTTTTTTCGAGTGACCACGTTATTGTGAGTGCCCTATTGGAAGACGCGAAGTTTAGCCGCGCGAGTGACGCAACGCGCGCGTCATTTGCGCACTTGACCCGAGTTTAGTGGAATTCCAAGCATTCGATTAAATACATGTAGCCGGTGCGTATTGCAATTAATTAAGTAGGAGACCGCACTGCTTGAAAAGTATATATTCGCGCTCGATTTGTTGCTCGATATATAGAACAACGATTGATAAGTATTCGAAACGACGCGTGGACAACGTCAGTGGCATCGCATTGTCAAGTTGATGACAATGTTTCATTCTCTTCGGAAAAGAAAAAGTGTCAAACGCGCTGGTTAGGTCGACTAGCTCGGCTAGTGCAGCCATTTACGGCCATCGAATACGACTTTATTGTCGCTCGAAAATTTCTCTCTATTTTTTTCACCCAGATTCGGAAATAAATCGGCGGGAGCCAAATCTGGCGAATAAGACGCCTCGCGTGAATTTTGGCCGTTGCAACAGTCCAATCTAAGTGCATCGTCAAAAGTCACCGAGAACGTTTACTTTGGACACTTATCAATCGTTCCTCGTAAATCGCGCCAAGGTTACTGCACTTTATTTTGCTTTATTGTGTCTCTTGCAAATGATAGACACAAGCGTAACTTCATACGAAAGCAATTGTATTGTACGTCGTATCTCTTTCACGCAACGTCGTGCGCCTTCAACAGGTGAAGGTTTGCTCCCGATCGACGTTTCCACGATGACGCAAGTCTTACCTATGGGTGAACGTATCGATCGACAGAGGTTCCCATTGCTCCGCCGAGGACGCGTGAAAAAATCGGAGCTTTTTTTAAAAAATTTCGCGATTTTCAGAATTATAAAAAGCGTCTGACGCAATTGCGGAAAGGAAACGCGAAATACATCGTGCGCGTCAAAGGTGACGCGTCACGGGAGGAATCGGGACGCGGTCTAATTTTAAGTCTCGGAATTCAGTTCGCGATAACGGAGAACACCCGGTCGTCGGCGACACGCCGATTGGTCGATTCGGTGGGTGTGCGCGGAGGCACGTAACCCGGCCTCGTCCTTACCAGAAGAGATTGTTGTTTCGCCGTTCTGACGAAAGCCGCAACGAGAATTGCGTCTCGTGTGCAACAGCAGCCCGCGCACGAGAGATTTGTCTAGATATAGATATAATAACCGCGTCGTAAAAATAGTAAATTGCTATTCTCCCGAGATGTTGTCCCGCGCAAATGAGGATGACGCGCGCGAGTGACTGTTCAAACGGAACCGAAGAGGATTGTATCTTACGCGAAGTAAAACACACACATGCGCGCATGTAAGATTGTGTGTGATAATAAGATAATCCGTCTCTAAAATTGAATGTCTCTCAAACGAAATAAATTCTACAAGACTGTGCGTGCTTGAGATAATTTTACAGAGAGAGGAAGATAACTATCTGGTTAAAAATAATTTTATAATAATTTTAAAATAATAATTTTCCTCGAATTATTAGATTGATGCGAAAATAATTGCGGTTTTTGTTACCGATTAAATATCTTATACGTCCGTTCAAATCGTATCTTTGATCGGTATTGAACCATTTGGAAATTCGGAGCATATTTATTTATTAATAACGAAAAAAACCGCGATTTTCTATACCCGTGCTCCAACCTGCCAAAAATAAATAATAAATAAACAGCGTAAAAAGCGCTTCAATCAAAATTGAATGAAGATGACGACTTATCTTGAAGAATCAAGTAACGCTTCTCTCAATTTACTTGAATTATCTCAAGTAGATGTATGACTCACTTATCAGGTATCATAACAATTTTAATTATGGATTTAATACGTCATCGTCGATCGCGTGAATTGCAATCGTATACGTCTTTGTTCTTGCGAACTGATAAGAACAATGAAAGTTGTTGACATTATTATCGTTAATCTTACCGAAACAATTTAATCAATTTAATGTTAAAATTTCTCAGTGACATTTTACCGCTTCCCTTATTTTTCTCTCCGACTTGCTTCAATTCTTAAATATCGAGTTGATTCATTTTTTTCTCGCAATGTACGCATGTATCAACAGCTGGCTGTCGCGGAAGTAGCCGTCTCACTCTTTTCATCGAAGTGGCCTCCCGTCTTGTCCGGGATAATAAGATGAATATTATGCACATTACGTCGTGCAATCGCGTCTGGCGATGCGCCAACCTCTCATGACCGTCCCGCGATGACGTCACGCGTCTGCGGGACGGCTGGCGTGAGTCTTTTCACGTGGGCCGAAATCACATGCGTGTGCGTACACAGACGCGTTCACCTTGCAAGGTACACCCTTCTTTCTTTCCCTTCTAACGATTTCTCTGAGCGATCTCGAGATCGAATCCTCGAGAAATATCACCGGTGATTTATACGTAGCGTATCATCCCCTTTGTTTTCTCACAGAAGTCAGAAATGTGACATTCCTGGATTCAATAAAAACGTTCATCTCCCCAATCTATTTCTCTCTCTCTCTCTCGTCACAGACATATGGCAAACAGTGAGTTACATAACTCGCCACTCATCGATTGTTTTCGGTTTTCAATGCGTGTTTTCTTTCCTTAAAAAGCGATTCTCTTCGAAAAATAATTCCCGTTGTGTGTCGCAGAACATTCTCTTTATTTTTACGGTTTATTACGTAATGTTTAATACATTTTCGAGCTTAAAAAAATACGCTCCCAGGATATATGAGAATTCTTTAGCCAATTTGAAGCGAAGCCAATTTTTCTTGGCAGAAACGTCGATCATTCGCCTATCGTATTCTTCATCCGAGCTTCAACACTGTAACGAGTAGTTTAGTAAAAACATCAGCGTTTACACGACGGAGTTACGCGTTCGAAATGAATAAAAAAAATGCGATTGCGTCATCTGTTTTTCTTTCTCCACCCGAAAAAGGAGGGAGGTTTATTTAATTATTCGGAAGCTGTACGAAGTCTCGTATTTTCGTCGGCGTGAAAATTAATTACCGAAAACAACAAATCCGCCCACTCTTCCAAAATACAGTGATCAGTAACAGCCGCGACATGACGTCATCGTCGCAACGATCGCCGCGAAATCCATGCGCGCGGTGAGTGAGTGATGCAACCGCCGATTCTCTCTTGCCGGGGGGGTGCGAGAGATTTTCCCTCGTCTCTCTCACGTAACGCCGAGGGTTGTACGAGGGGGTTAGAGTTATTCGCGCTTGCGCCGCGAGGTCGGTCGACGGGGTCTCGCCACAGCTGCTGCGCCGCCGCCTCGTTCGTGGGAGGTATTGAGGCTCATGAGGATCGAACTCGCGCCACTCAGAATAGACGCGTTTCCCTGATCTTACCTGGTCTCGCAATCGCCAAAGGTGAGTTGACGCAACATAATTTTCCAAAGACACGTGATTTTCCCCGCCGAAAAAGTAATTACGCGTTGTCCTGTGCCGCGGATTCTGTCACGGATTCTTTCGGGCACGCACGTGTGTGTTTTACACACAGAGACAGGCGGTTTCGCCATCTCTCCCGCTGCGGGTTTATCGAATCGCGTCGATATTCCATCCAACATAGTTGTGTTCGATAATCAGGCACTCGCCGTGTTGTGTAACATTTCGCCGTGTTGCTCAAATTCTCGTTCGATAACGTTCGAGGAAAAATGTTATCTCATATGTACGTTCGTGTTCCGAACGTGTATCTTCGTGTATCCGGCACCGGAGCTACTTGCAAATTCGGAGCGTAATTTTGTTTGTTTGACACGCACGACCAAGTACAAATTTCAAGGTCCGGAGTTACACAAAGTCTTGATCTCGGAGTTTTTGGTCGCTCGTGTCCAGATATAGAAGCGCTATCGTTAAATTTAATGGCGAGTGTGTGGGACGGTAGGTGTACCGATATGACCTTTGCCGCTGACCTTTGCCGTCGCGGTTTATCGTCCGAGTTGGGGTTTTCCATCCCAACGTCAAACGAGGAGGACGAATGTCGCGATCGAATTACCGAGAATATTTATCAGGACGATCTTAAATGAACTGGCGGATAATCTGTTTTCGAAGAATATAAGCGAACCTCTTGACGCGCTCCTCCAAATTAGAGACCGATTAACGAGACATTATAATTTACACACACTTGATTTGCACAAATTAACAAGTTGAATTGCAATTTTTTATGTGTGGGTATTCAATGCGATTGCTTTTTCAAGCGAGTGTCAATTTCGGAAGACACTGAAATTCTCGCATTGATTGTTGCTAATTATATATTTTTTATATTCTGATTTTTGAAATGAATATTGCAAGTCATTTCGAGGTCCCATCACGCGCGCAGATCGAGCTTAGCAAATACATTGTTGGCTAACTGCTTGGATTTGCATAAAGAGGGGAACGGAATGATAAGAGGACACAAGGCGCGATTACGTAATTCGCGTTTCAATAGACAATACGGTGACAAATGAGTTTTCCCTTCGTTCCAGCGCAAACACTCTGTTTGCTTACATGTGTAACGAAAAGCGCTCGTATAAGAGAATTAAACGCGAAGCTAATTTTGTCAATCTTTATTTAATATATGCTTAAATATACACTTCCTTTCGACGATATATTTAGCTGTTCGCTAAAATTTTGTTTTGCAAAAACGTCGCTTATCGGAATGCAAACAAACAGAAAGTTTCTGCGAAACGAATTTGTTGCAACAACGTGCGACAATGTGTATTTTTTGCGCGAAAAAAAATCTGCGATGAACAAATCGATCGCAGAACTTCCTATTATCAATTTGCACATCGGGGAATAATCTCGCTTTGTTGTCTCGTCGCGAAATTAATCTTTTTTTTTTTTCTTCGTCACGCTCGGTTTTCTTCGCGTTCGCGGTCACATGCTCGCGCGAGTGTGTTTCTTCGATATTACACGCTCGCCCGAACGTCCGTCCAGTCGATCGATATCGCGTTTCGTGTGTTGTAAGTTAGCGCGAGATGATTCGAACGTAGGTATCCATCACGTATCGTGGAAGTAACGTGAACTGTTTCGCATCTCTTTGCGACATTGTACTCTCGAGTGACGCACGTCGCAATTGCACGGAGAGAAATATCTCGCGAACGTGTTTTATTTAACAGCATCTGCGTGGTTTTTCAGAATTTCATTTTGACTAACCAAAACTGTTTTTCTTTCAAGCTGCCATACGATGGGTGTGGAAAAGGAAAAGGTATAGCGTCCAACGATTCGCTCGTCGGAGGGGCGTAGACGGAAATTAAAAACATTGCTTCGTTTGTTGCAAGCAAAAGAGTTGACACCTGGATAGAGTTTTTAAATTACTTTTTTATTTTATTTTGCGTAAATTGCATAACGATTTTACTGAAGAGAAAATAAAATGTGCTTTGTACATGTCGGAGAGCTCGATTTCCCTCGGGATGGCGTGTGTGGGTTTATAAGTCGCACATCTTTTCAACCGCACTCCCTCTACGCCCCCTTCGTCTTGTGTGTGTGTGTGTTTGTCAGGCGATTGGTATAATTAAGCGTTTTGCTCTAGTCGAACGAGGATATTCAAGAACAGGCGTCGACGCCAACGGCGCTGTCTCCGGCTCCGAAGGTAAATTCCATCCATCTCCGATATTAATTTTCCATTTATTCAATGCACGCGTTTATCGCGAAAATAAAATCGACATTCAAAACAAGTTTTACGTCGAAAACGCTGCTGTTCGCGCGCGTGCGCGCGCGCATCATCTTTCGCTGATATTAACTTCGAAGCGACAATTTTTATCAAACAGACATTGCCGCTAATAATTACAAACACTTTTCGAGCGCGCTTGTTATCCGCGTCTTGTTGTAATTGTCCAAATAAAACGATAAATTGACGTTTGTCCTGTTGCAAAACGACTTACGAAAGCGATCTCGACTCTTTCTCTGATATCTCTTTGTTTTTTTTGCACGCAGTCCGCCACGGCCGATAAGGATTGGGTGAGTAGCCATTTGCACGCCGTTTAACAACGTAATTCCGTCCCGAGAAAGCGTGTTACAACGTGCGAGCGTGTGTGTGTGTGTGTGTGATCGCGCTCAAAGAAAATGTGCGTGACGGGAAAACGTTGCGTTGATATTCTGTCAAAGTCATTGACACGGGAGTGTTATCGCGAAGTCTTTGTACATATGTAAACCAGCATCTCGCGTTGCTATAAACAACACAAGAATCTCTCGCGCGCGCGCACACACACACACACACACACACGCGAGAGACGAGACCGAATCAAAATTCAGGATAAGATAAGGATCTTATAATACATGGTGCGTGTGTAAAGATACAAATTAATTTGCGCGCGATTGCAAATAGAAATAATTTCCCGATTTGTACTTACTTATCCCGTTACCGGATGCATTTGTTTTTACGGGCGCGATAATGCGCGATTCAAAGTCCAAAATAAAAGATAAAGTACTATCGCGGTGAACGTGCATGTTGAAATTTCGGTGGAAAGACGGGGACCGATAAAACGTCGCGTCTTTCTCCCTACGTTCCTTTTTTTTTTTTTACGTTAGAGAGAGAGAGACGTGTCGCATTTCGAAACACACGTCTGATTAATAGATTGACATTAAACGTCTCGACTCGTTCGACTTATGACCTGACGCTGTAAAGTCTCGACAATAAGTCTCGATAACGAATTTTGCACAATTTGGCGATTACATAATGTGTATTCGAATATAAGAGGGCAAAATAATTTATTTGTTGAAAAGTTTTTCCATTGGGTTTGTTTTTTTTTTTTTTTTAATTGAATCTTTCGATTTTAAATCGGAGTCGAATTAGCGATATCACACGGCGAAACATCTGACATTGAATGTGAATGACAAAGTGTGTAGAGCGCGTTTTATTTGACATGTCTGGCTCAACTCTGAAGAGAGCCAAGTGAATTTTTAAAACGCAATATATTCCCGACGATTCTCCTCCATCGACAGAAGACACACATGTGTTTGTATTGCTAATATTCACATGTAAATTAGATCGCGCGTGCGTAGTTCACATCGGCCGACATGTTACGGCAATTACCAGTAAATTGCCCCTAATGACGTTCTTCGTATCTGCCGTTTGAATTCTATTCGCGTATTAATAACGTTTTTTTTTTTTTTCTGTTGCGATACATTTTAATCGCAGTTTAATGACGCGAAGAGAACTCCAAGCAATTAAAACATATGCAATCTTTATTTTATTCGTAGAAAAAAAAAACAAATTAATCGCCAATTAAAGATTCGCAGTTGATATCTGGTTCCTTCAATTTGAAAATGTTTAAGGATGTTAGTTCGCAAATAATCGGGGGTTAAACAAGATGAGATCTCGAGAATCAGTGCGTGTCCGATCTAATTGTTATCAAACATATTAAACGGACTTAATATTTTTTTCACATATTAAATATAGAAATGTCAATATGTGAAAATGAAAGAAGTTTTTTCACAAACTGAATTAATTTGTAAATTTTTTTAACAAATAAAATTAACATTTTGTTAATAACGTATTATATTCTATTTAGAAGATTTGCGTTTGAATGCCATGTGGAATACACAGCGTTATTTTACAAAACGAATTTTGCGTGACGAAGACGAATCGAGTCTTCCGAGACATGTGCGTACGCGAAGCGCGCACGTTGCGCTACACCAATACAGTTAATTGTAAAATTGACGCGACCGGTCGGCACTTAACGGGCCGCGTCCGGTATCGTCTGCACTTCGTGCTACTACGACAAGATCGCTCTCTTGAGACTAAAGAGGAACAAGGTTCGCGACGACGGTGCAAAGAATAAGAGACGTGTTCAAAGTGCCACGTATTTTCCATTTTTTTTTTTTTTTTTCACAAAACACAAGTGCGCGTGTTTACGTAGGAGAGGATTCTCGAATTGTAAGCGCAAACACTACAACTCTTTCTAAAACGAGATGTCGAAGAACAACCGTGGGAACGGAGAGTAACCCTCTTCCGAAATGAAAGAATCTCGAGGGTCCGAGTGAGGGGTCTGAAAAAATTTTCTACGCAGCGTAGGAATTAATTTGAATAAAAATAAAATACGTTACCAAGTTTTTTTATTTACAGGTTTCGAGCGTGAAGCTCTCCACCGTATTTAATTTTTAATTCACGTTTGAAAACATTAATTAATAATAATTTTATACGGCGCGCTTGTTCTTTATAATTAATATAGTCGCTTGATGAATTAAAAACGATTATGTCTCGACGGAGTCACATTCGCGGCATTTATCGCATTAATCGACGTTTCCGACAAGACGAAATCGACATACGCACCTACTTCTCGTCGCGCGACATTCGTATCGATTCGCGTGACCGCAAGACGCTCCTTTTTTTTTCTTCGACCGTAATTCGAGCACACATTGCCGGGTTTACCCTCGTCTTTCGATATACCATCCTTTCTCGCTCGACTCGATGCGCAATTAGATCCCGTTTCTCACCGTGTTTGCGCTCGCGCGTCTCTTCTCTCAACGTAATGTTCGCTTAAAATCCTACTTTTCAGAAGTCAATGCGAAAAAAAAAACAAGAACTACTCAAAAACAGAAAAAATCAGTTTCGCATCATTTTCGCCGTTTGATTCCACGGTATAGCATATGTTTTTTTTTTAAACCTCGCGCTTTCATCGCGGATTCACCGAGAGATCCGCTAGATCGGGAAGTCGCTCGTGCCTCGAACGGTTTCGCAGATCCGCTATTTCGCTTTTTTTTTCTTTCTAGTCGAGGCACGCGTCTCCCCCCTCCGTTTCATTCGCCGGAAGGGGTGCGTGGGACGGTGAAAGGTTCACCGTGCGAGATCCAGCTGCCGGGATCGTCCAATCGCGCCGCTCATGCATCGGTCCAGGGGTTCAGAAGAGGGGAACACACCCGGCGCGGTGGTGAGCGGGGAACTTTTGAAAATCGGCTTCGGTTAGGCCACCGCACGAATAGCGCCGCCAGTTGCGCGCGCTCGCGACCGTGACATGCAACTTGGTCTGAGGTCGTCGGTCTCTGCTCCAGCCGATTTTCGTAGAATCACTTCTCGAATCGAATCGAATTCCCGCGGAAAGAAAATTATATCGTGAGGGGAAGAGGGAACAAGTGCCATTGCGATCCTGAGAAACGGGAGAGACGAAACAAAAAAAAAAAAAAAAAAAAAACTTCCAGCGGCATGAAACTCAAGGTAACATTCTCGAGAGAACGTCCTTTCTTCCAAATACGCACGGCGTGTCCATAGGAAACGTGTAACTCGCTGAAAAATTCGCCGATTATTTTTGTGACTGTCTTTGTACTCTCCGAGTATCGAATTGAAATTTTGTCAGATTGAAAATTGAGAAAAAATCGTGTTTTCGTTGCCTGTGTAAGTTACTCCAAAATTTTGACTCAGTCTCTCGATCATTTAAAAATTATTACGACGTTTCCGCTTGAGAAAAATCGTCTGCAAAAATCGGGCAAGAAATTTTACATACGTTTATGAGATTTTCGATTAAGCTGGACTGCTTGTACAGAAGAACGAAAACACATTTGTATTTCGATGATAAACATGGCACGATAATCATTGGCGTGTGTCGTCACACACACCGGCTCTGCTAAAGGTTAATGATTTCGATGCCGAAAACCGGACGCGCGAATATATTATTGTGCTCAACAACAGACTCGCAAATTACAGATTGGAAATTAAAAATTTCGAGAGAAGAGAGTCTCGAAATCGGACTGGCGAAAAAGATCGACTGGATGCGCTATTTTAAGGCTCGCAGATATTAAAAACATTTTACATCTCGCTTTATTCTACAGGCGCGAATAAAACAAAAAAAAAAAAAATGTTCGCGAGCGTATAAAATTCTGCTGATTCTAAAAATATGCGAGAACAGACGTCTGGAAAAAATAACACGAGATATTTTTTTGTGAAGAGACGTTTCGTTTATGATACATAATATAAGCGCGCGAGCGAAATAGCAAACACTTGCTTTAGCGTATTATCAAAGTCAAACAACGCCGAACGCGCTCGTATCGTAATGTCGGACCTATTTGTTTCGCGCTGGCGTTTTATTGATAAATAATTCCGTCGTGAATATCCCGTCCGTGACATATTCCACATGTATTTATAAGAGATCTGCCCATAATATTTATGAAACCCTGGATCCGTTCTTTCTTGTCTTGTGTAGGCGCTTCTCTCTCGTGCGTAGGAAACAACATCGTTTGAAGAACGTGGCATTAAACAAGTACACGTATAAACAAAAAACAATATTTACGCAACTCGCGCGTAAAACAGTCATTTACAATCTCTCGTTAGATAACGTCGCAAATTTTGTCGCAAAATTGTATTTTTTTGGGGAGGGGGGGGGAGTAAATTTATTAGTTCTTGTTTTTTTTCTCATCAGAGTCATTTATTAATCGAATTCCCGATGTTTTTCCCATTCTGTTTCTTTATTTTTTGCGTTCAAGTTTCATTAATTCTCCCGCACGTGTAAGATATTAATTTTCATTTCGCATCATGAGTTATTCGGTTTCTTGTTTGTCATCGGATCGTCGTGTAACACGTGTATCTCAAACGCAGATCTCTCAAACAAACAAGTTTGTAGGTGGTTTTTCGCCTGTTGCGGAATCGATACATATATATATCTTTTTCGCTTTATCATCACGTTACATTCGCTTACGCGCGAATCAAGATCATTCAATCAACTTGAAATAAGCAGCGCTTCGTTCAAATGATTTATTTTTAGACTGTCGAATGTGTGTTACGCACTGAATATATATATTACGATGTGACGATTGAAATATTGGGGAACTCGGGCTGGGAAGAAAAGAAGCGGCGATCGCGCGCGATTGGCTGCAATTCGATAATGATCAAAAGCGGAGGAAGTGTCTCGTCAGCAGTGCTCCTTGAATTCAATGTTGCGAGAGAGAAGCCGCCACTCGAAAGCGCGCGAGAGGGAGGCCGTTTACACGCCGCGCTTCACCGACGTCGTTCATCGTCGCGCGCGTAAATTCCTGTTTGGAAAATTTTTTGACGAAAATTGCCGCTCGGCTCGGCAATTGAACATGTGACGAGGCGAGCACGTGTGTTATTTTTCGCGCCAAGTAGACCGACACCTGTAACAATCGAGTCCTTTGTCGAGACGTTCTTATTGTCTCCGGTAAATTCGCGGAAGGACGCGCGTCACTAAAGAAATTAGCGCGGTTTCATCTCGCTGGTATTTTTTTTTCTTCACGGAAACAAATGAAGCGTCATTATCGCGGCAATTAACATAATGCGCAAACGATGGAAACGTCCTTTATTGAGACGCGGGGACGTTCGTTTCGTCGATTGCGCAAGAAGGTGCGTTACGGCCAGCTAATCTCCGCGGCATGCGTCTGCTTCTTTTATAGAGGGGTATTCGATCGAAAGACCTTCTTCGCGATGACACAGTCGGCGAAAAACATGAGTCGAATCGAAACGGAGTTTTTTTCTCGATCGCATTCGCATGCACAACGTACGCGCGTACGTCATTGACGTCTCCGTCAAGGATTAAAGAGGTTGATCGAGTTTGCGATCAAGAAAGAAAAAAACGTTTTACATTGGCTCCGAGTTTATTATATAACCCGGCGATGACTTCTCGCGATTCCTCTCGAATTCCTCGCGGCTCGAATGACTGCTTCGTGAATATCATGAATAAATATTTACTTTTGAATATTGTTTTTTCTTTTTTTTTTTTTTCTAATCAGCGAATTATCTTATCAGATAATAAAATTCCATGCATTCTGTGTGTTGCTCGCGGACTCACCAATTTGCATACCTTCAATCGTGACATTTCAATAAATGAATTATTCAGCAAAGCTCTCATTTGTAATGTGTTCAAGCTCACGTTTTTTTTTCTCTCCCCTCCCAGATTACGGGATTATCAGGTCCAAATATCCTTGACGTCGCGTCGCCCAGCTGATAGGAGAGACGACGTAAAAAAAAAAGAAAATTGTTTTCTAAAGTAAAGTGAAAAGTTCATTCGAAAGGGTACAAACGTCGCGAAAACTGGCACTTGCGCGCGGACCTTGTACGGAGGGCTGGCGACGTCGGAATTAGTCGGCTTGGCCGTGTAATAGGTAACCAAGACGACGGCGTCGCAAAGCAACGTGCGCGCGTTCAGAAAACGCGCGATATTGGCGAACGTTCGCGCTATTTTTAGCGCGTTGCTCGAGCTTCCGTCGTCGTCGCTCTTTCTCTTGCTCTCTTTCCGATCTGGGGGGGCTCGTCCGTCGGCCGTGCCAATCGCGACGTCGCACACCTTCGCCACGGCCAATGACTGTCCTGCGCATACGCGCGCACGAACAGAAGACGCGTTCTTGAAGAGATACGCGCCGCGATACGTCATCGCGGAATTTTGCTACACGGAGGAGCGACGAAATGTCCCCCATTTCCTGCGGTCGCGCGTATGTCGCGTAACATACGCAAACGATAACAGTTGTGTCGCGCACACTCGCGCACGCAACTGCTTACCACGCGCACACACACACGTACACGGGCGTTAGTTAACCGCTGATACCGCTTCTGGAATCATAGGCGTCGCCTCGAGATCGTCATTAGGACGATCATTGTCATTTAAAATTCGTTTGTCGAATGATTATGTGAAGTGAAGGATCAATATCTCGATTATTCACAACTGTCATTATCTTTTAACTTGATTTTTTATTGTTTTTCTCAGTTTCACCATCTCCGATTAAGTCAATCGACCGTCATCTCAACTTCAACGAAATAATCGGCCAATTATGGTACAATCGGAAGTGATGAAACAATGGAATTACAATTTGCGTTAAAAGTAGAAACGTTTTAGTTAAGTCAGAGAAGGAAAAAAACTAATGATTTGCAAATAATTTTCTTTCGACAAATTAGAAATTCAATTTCGCGAAATGAGTTTCCGCCTTTTCTCATAATGTGTTGTATTTTTCATGAATTTTGCAGCAGAAAAAATGCGCGTATTCTATATATATATATATATATATATATATATATATGAAATACACATTCTGGCATCGTAGTCTTCCGCAATTATCGTTACAATTTTCCGATTTTCAAACGAAATCTCTCGTTTCGAATTTCTCTAATTTTGCAAATTGAGAAGATAAGTTTTTCAAGAAC
Organism: Pseudomyrmex flavicornis; assembly: GCA_014825475.1. Lineage (NCBI taxonomy): Eukaryota > Metazoa > Arthropoda > Insecta > Hymenoptera > Formicidae > Pseudomyrmex > Pseudomyrmex flavicornis. The sequence goes on from QVNW01001906.1 coordinate 35,142, forward strand.
AACGATAATGTGCGGATCGTCGTGTGACGCGCGAATTGTGCGTCCGGGTCGTCGTTTCCAAGGTTTAACAGGTTTTGCACATCGTGCATTCGCAGACCGTGAGCTCAATATCGCGCTTTATCCCTCGCTCGCCTTGCACGCGATCAATATCGCTCAATTTTCCGGTGTCTCCGATTGGCTCCGCGAGAGAGTTGCACCTTGATTGAAAGTTAATTCCTCGCACGTCTGCGCTCGCGGATGCGCAATTTATTAATTTTTTTTTTTTTTTTTTTTTTTTTTT
>QVNW01001907.1:0-37892 GCA_014825475.1 Pseudomyrmex flavicornis
TCGCAACTGCGCGTTTTTATGCATAAAAATATAGATAAAATATATATATAAAAAAAATATATATATATATATAGATTTGTTTTAATATAATTGATTATTACGTAAACATAATATGTCTCGTGTTACTTTTCTTTTTTTTTCGATTTCAAAGAACTTGCAACATGCATCATCGAAAGCGTGTGGAGTACAATTTTATCCATATTTTTATGCATAAAAACGCGCAGTTGCGATATGCTTAGTCCTTTTTTTAACTGCGGTAATTAATAGCACGCACGCGGCTACGCGCAAATATTAAGAGAAAGAACGTTATATCGTTAATTATGTCATTACATAAGTATGTAAAATAGTGTGTCTTTTATAGAAAAGAGAATATATTTTCTTGTGGAAAAAGAAATTATTGGGAAATCAAGATGTGTAATAGCGCGGGCGCATTTACACAATTAATTACACAATAAATACACAGTTTTAATTAAATATCTTAATTATTTTTAATGCAGAAGTTTTTAAACAATGAATTTATTTTTGTGCACACAGACAGTCAGCAATAATGACAACGATGCGACACCACTTTGTCTGGAATTGCGTTTTTATCTTGCTGGCGTTCTGGATCGAGAACATAGACGGGATTCAGTTATGGGGCATGCAGTACGGTCGCGCTCCGCTTCTGGAAAAGTTCACGTGGAAAACGATGGACTTCGCTTATCCGAACGAGCGCAGCAGACAGCTGGCAATGAGAAGCGGCGAATTCGTGCCGGAGAATTCTCTGCCGGTTGGCATCGAGATCTGGCGGAACAAACTGTTCGTTACGATACCGCGATGGCGCGACGGTAATTGTCCCGAATTATTAGTCATTAATTATCGCGACTTCGCTATTGTTTTCGATTTAACATCTTGCGACGCGACAGACAAATAAACCTTCGTTTGCTAAGAAAATAAAAAAAAATAAAAAAAAAAATAAAAAATCGTAGCAAAGGCGCGACGCGCTTCAAAGTCAGGAACCGGAAACAGACGCCGACATAATAAACGGAAGATCGCCATAGGAGGTGCACGCCTCGATTCCCGTCTGAGCGACTTCCGGCCCGCGACAAAAAGCGCCGAAAACCGCGAGTGCGTTCTCTCAATAGGACCGTTTCTGCCTTTGTCGACCTCCACCTCCGCGAACCCTCCCTCGGGGTTCCACCACTCCCCTCCTCGTACCTCTGCTCGCCCTCATGGAGGGAACGAGTTTATTCAAGCCCTCGCTGCCCTTTATTCACCCGATCTTTTTGCACGGTCTATGTTTATTATATGTTGGCGCGCGCCACCGTTTTTTTTTTTCTGTCGCACAAAGACCGGACAATGACGGCGGCATGCTGTAAGATCTTTAATATTCTCTCTTCTACTCCCCCCCCTTTCCCATCCTCTTTCACTTCCTTCGCAATTTCTTTCGCGCATTTTTCTTTTTCACGTTTCTCTCGCGCATTCCTTTCTTTATGTTTTATTATAATTTTCTGCGTGTTATAACGTGATTAAATTTTTTTTGTCGCAAAGTTTTTTTTCCCGTGCGCGTCTCTCTTTGACGTTTATTACCCTTCTTCGAGAGTAATTGCGCAATAGAGAGACACGACGCGGAAAAAGGATTTTGAGAGAGTGAGATGTTTTTCGTGTCGCAGGAATACCGTCCACATTGAATTACGTATCGTTGGATGTTAATCAAGGCGAATCGCCCAAGCTGATACCCTATCCAAGTTGGGATCAAAACCGAGCGGGTGCCTGCGGCAACGGATTGACTACCGTTTACAGGTTATGAATTTTTATTATCAATATTTCGCGAACGAGTTGATCGAAGGGTTCGGTTCTACGACGACGTTTCTTTGCAGAATTCACGCGGACGCGTGCGACAGACTGTGGGTACTGGACACCGGGACAATAGGAATCGGCGACACGACCGTGCAAGCCTGTCCTTACACCTTGAATGTGTTCGACTTGAATACGGACAGAATGCTGAGACAGTACAGACTGAGACCGGAAGATATCAATCAGGTATAGAAGGGCTGCGCTTTCGCGTTTAATCTCGCAACATTATCTTCTCTAGAGAAACAAACACATACAAAAAAAAACACATACACACATTTCAACGTCGTGTATTTTAATTGTTCTTATTTTTATTCACAACGCAGAACACCTTCATTGCCAACATCGCGGTCGATCTGGGAAAAGGTGGTTGCGACGACGCGTTCGCTTACATGTCCGACGAATTGGGTTACGGTCTGATCGTTTATTCATGGCAACAGAACGCGTCCTGGCGAATAACCCACAGCTACTTCATGCCGGATCCTCTGGCGGGCGATTACAATATCGGTGGCTTGAATTTCCAGTGGGGTGAGGAGGGCATTTTCGGAATGAGTCTGTCACCGCTCGCGGAAGATGGCTATCGAACGCTCTTCTTTCATCCCCTCAGCAGTTACCGGGAATTTGCGGTCTCTACGAGGATCTTGAGAGATCAGCAGTTGTCGCAGAACAGTTATCATGAATTTCAGGTATTTTTTTTTCTTTTTTTTTTTACGTAACTTTTGTTGATCTACACGAGCCGCTGTCGTTTGCGGATTTGAGCAACGAGCTGTTTTTTATATTATTAAGTCATTAATTATACTGCAATATTGTCGTTGGAATGTTTCGAACTAATTTTTACAAAATATTATTACTTTTTTGAAATCAAACACAAGACGTTCCTTTAAAAATGCGACAACGTCTTATTGGAGTGTTTTTTTTTTTTTTTTTTTTTTTTTTTTTTTTTACTGCTTTCTCATTGCACGGCGTCGGTGATGGACGAGAACGGGCTTCAGTTCTTCAACTTGATCGATCAGAACGCGGTCGGCTGCTGGAACTCTATGTTGCCTTACGCGCCGATTAATCAAGCGGTTGTCGCCAGACACGACGAGGCCATGATATTTCCAGCGGACGTCAAGGTATATATATTGCGGGGTGACATTTGTCATTCGTTTTGCGGTTCGAAGATCTCTCTTTCTCGTTGTCTTCATTTCTCACGTTCTTCCATCGCTGCAGATAAAACACGGCTTGCTCTGGGTCATATCGGACCGGATGCCGATTTTCCTGCTGTCCAATCTGAATTACACGGATGTGAACTTCAGAATTCTCACCATGTCGGTTCAGGCGGCGATCGCCGGCACGGTTTGCGATACCATGCCGTGGAAATTGTTTAGCAATCGAATCTGGTGGGACTGATAACGACGCGCTGCGTACCGATCGTCGCGTTCGATTCCCGGCAACACGCTCGAACGCATCACGCGATCTTTGTACTCGAGAATGTGTTTATCAATAAACTGAAAAAAGAACGAAAACGCGTTTGCGAATGTATTTCTCTCTCTTCCTCTCTCTCTCTTTCTTTCTCCCTCCCTCTTTGCCCTCTCTATTTTTACACTTCCTTGAGGGCACAGACTTTCTTGGATATTAGACGCGCCCGGACATGTGAAGCGGCTCGTGCTGCGGCGCGAAAATGGCGAATGGATTGCCGTGAATCAGCATCGGCGGGCCCGACCCCGCAGGAGCCAAATGGTTCACAACGTGCCCCATTAGTTGTGGCCCTCGTTTCCGATAATTTGAAGGCGACCGACCGTTCCTGCGGCCTGATATACGATCCGATATTGCTTCCTACGAAAATTATCCGTTTCACGCCTCCGTCCGTAAAATATGGCCACGCGCTTCGTCCGTTTTTCGGGGGGGAGGGGGAGGGAAGAGAGCGGGGATTAGGGACACTTCCTCATTCGGGGCACACGTAACGCGTAAATCTGTCACATTTCGGCACGAAGTAACGTGCGAAGTAATCGAAGTCGAAGGCCTTTATTACAGGCGTGATATTGATCTCTTGTCTTGATTTCTTGTCGTTCGCCAACAATATCGCGCAGTTACATCGCGCGCGATCTTGGTTTCTCTCGGATCGATATATGATTCACGCATAGATCACAGAGAGATCTGTGGATAAATCAAAAATTCCGTCGAGTTCTCTCCTTCGAGCGTTAGCCCTTAAATTTGCTTACGTTAGCTGCGGCTATATGGGAGATCCGCGACTGAGATCCGCACGCCTCGAATGCTAATTCCGGAAGATCGATAAATCGATAGATCGCTCGGACGAGCCGACGACTAACTGGCGATTAGAGGGCGAGCTCGCGCAGATACGCGCGCCTCGCCGATTGTACGTCGCGATATCGGGTGCGCGTTTTCAATTTGGAAAACGAGTCTTTTTTCGCGCGCTGCAGCATCTCTCCCGTCGATCGTGATAAGGCGGGGAATCTTAATGGCTCTCGGAGCTGTCTCGTTAGCGCCTGAGCCGAGAGAGCGTGCATTATGAGTCAAGATCGATCGGATCGAGAGTCAAGATCGATCGGATCTTTAATGAATTAGATATGCGTCCGAGACTCACCCGCTTGAAAAGGTTCCCCTCCGGAGAACTTGCTTTTTATTCTTTTCATTATCGGCGAGAATGTTACGTGAAAAATTGTGTGTGCGCGCGCGGCGTCGTTGTAGTTAAGTTTCACTCTCGCGGAAATCTCGGACGATAAGAGGCTTTTTATATCGCGTCCGCGCGATATTAATGACGCTCGCGACATTAAAAATAACTCGCGTAGAATGGCCAACACGTGAAGAAGTGCAATTTCATATAATAAAAACAATGATTTACTACTGTACCGCGTGATCTAAACGCGTATATATACACACAGCAGGTCAACTCGCCTCGGATTCTCGAAGGGCGTTGCTCATCGCTTCGTGGACGCGAGTCGTAAAATCACCTTTGAGTGATGAGAAAAAAATGGGAAGGTGCGAAAGGAAGGTGGCCGCTGCCCGAAGGTAAACATGAGAAAAAAAAAATTGGTTCGAAACTGCTGTGCTGATTACACGTTATGTGCGAAAATCTGCCGTCGCAGTGGCGTGTTACGAGTGCGCCGAATCTGGAATGTTCCACAAATCTTTCGCAAGAGATGACTTTTTTTCTTCTACGAATCGCATCTGTGGATCGCGTGTAATAATAAGTTCTTTCGTTATCCGTTAAAAACTTAATTCGCATCTACGTATTTTAGTTGCGAATATTTTTAAAGGAGTCTTTGAACACACACGTGGAAAACTCTGTTGTGTAACATCTGATGTTTGAATAAAAATAAAAATTTTAATACTTTGCATCAGACAAAGCAGACTCAGTCTCTCAAAGGAGTTGTTATCGCGTGAGATCGAGCGAAGACGTTGCAATCGAGATAAGAAATCGAAAATTCTTTCGATACGCCACTGAGGCGAAGAGCCAACGTTCGAATTTCAGGGCGAATAAAAGTACACGGGCGGCTCCGGATTTCAAATCAGCGCTATCCCTAGGTTTGTTTTAAATTAACACCTACCCCGCGCGCGCTCGTCCGAATGCACGAGCACAAAGCACACTTTAACACCTTTTTAAAAGATGGCTGCACGGGGCCGGTCCGTTTTTTTTCTCATCGCGGCGCCAGTAATTATGGGGTACCGGCGACGACGTGAGTCTCGTTTATAACTCGACCACTCTCATATCTTTCGATCTTTTTTTGATTTATTTGTCTGAACTTAGATTCCTCTATTTCTTGAACTGAAATCCCTCTTTTTCGGGTCTGCAAAAAAAATCAGCATTTTAAACGTTCCGGAGGTGAGAAAATCGCAACTATATTTATCACATTGTGCAGCAAAAAATATTTGTACTTTCTTATCTATATTCGTTGTCTTCAGCAGTCGTAAATGTGTCGCAGATTTTATTTTTGTCCGGTGTACAACGCATTTGAATTTTATTACAAATATCCGGAATAACATTTGAATTAGAAAAATATTGAATTTTGTTACAAATATTGCGTGTAACAGAATTGATGAGCATTTTTCTCGGAATAGGTGCTTCCATCTGTACAAGAAACCTTCAAGATGAACGCTACGGTCTCGACCGAGAACCGCTCTCTCCAGAACGCACGGAACATTTTCCTCTTTCACGTGCTGCCTCTACTGTGATCGCGAAGAAGCAAAGGCGGATAAATAAAACAAAGAGTATATAAAATTCTAAGTGACTTCTGATGTGCAACAAAAACGGATTGTAAAAGCATATGCGCAAATTATTAAACGCAAAAATATTCAAAAGATTTAAAAATCGACACTTTCAAGTTAAAGTGACCTTCTTTAAACTGACCTTCGAAATCTTCTTTAAAATAGAAATTTCGGGACGCGAAGTAAACATGCCGGTCATTGCTTTTACGGTTTTGTTGTGCTTCGAATTTCGTCTAAATTAAAGTGGACCTTAGGAGTCATAAGCCACACCGATAGACAATATTTAAACAAACAGCAATTTTAAGAACGTTGGAACGTTTCGATCGCTTATTTCTCTTCGATCAGCTGCGAAGTTGATTTCAATCGGAAAAAAATTGACGGAACAAACATAACTGGATTCTCGAGACGTATTACGGTCTGTTAAACACAGTCGACTTTATTAAACTAATTTTGATGGTACAAAGATTCCACATCCGTCAAACTTTAACAAAAGCTCGCGTAGAGAGTTCTCAACATTCTCATGTATGTGCGAACTTCGTGTTATTACAGACACTGCGTTACACACATATGTATGAAAGTATACGTAGGAAAGTATATACATATGAAAGCTCTTAATAATTTTAACTTGATACAAACTTCTCTCTTTCTCTCTCTTGCTCTCTCTCTCGAGGTTCTTTGCCGCGGAAACAACGAAGAATTAGAAGACAGACGCGAAATTAACGCAACGAAAATGTTTTTCTTCCCCGTTTGAAAGTGAGATTGATACGAAGGGATTGAACGCATAAAGCAAATGCTGTTTTATTAACATTTGGGAGGAATTCCTTTGAAAAGCACGAACATGAGATTACGTGCAACCACATTGTAACCACGTTGGAATTCATTACGTTCTCTGCATGCACGGCTAGAGGGAGAGAGAAATTAGGGCCGCTTGGTACGCGTAAAAAAAACCACACACACACACACACACACACAATAAAAAGAAAACAACTTGCGCAACTTTGATGTATTCAAATCTCTTCACTATATGTATACATATATATATATATATGTATACATATATATATATATATATCTCGCAGTAAAAAAGTTAAACACAATTTGTTTGCACAATAAAGTAGAATTGCTTTCGCATTTCGAACGTTAAATGATTTTACAAACGAAATAATTGATAACCGAAATAAAAAGCACGTTTGAAACGCGTGACGAATAACGAAATAACTGAAACGCGATTTTTCACTTTTTTTTTTTTTTTTAAACGAACGATTAACGGAATGAAAATGAAATAAACAATCTCTATTCATTTGTCTTCATTGAAACATATAAAGTTAAAATTTAACGAAAGCGAGAAAGAGAGAAAAACGAGAGATACTTCTCTTTAATATTCAGGAATCGCGCGAGATCATACACATTTGTATTCCGTTTTCATGGCTGAAAGGAAGAAAGTTCAGATCGATGAATTTTAGACGCTGCGTTGGCGAACTGTTGTAGGGTATATTAGAGGACTTCTTCTAAACGAGCGATGTTGTTGTTTTACGTTAGTGTTTCGCGCGCACATCTCGGTCGAAAGTTCGTTTGCTTTGTTGATCTCGAATTTGCGAACGTACTAATTCTCAGGGTCGTTCGGCTTTGGAAGGGTCGCGCGGAAATTCTCTCTCTCCCGCGTATTTACAACACATGTAAGTTAACTTAATTGAAATGCGATATCGCGCGCATATATATATATATTTACTCGAACAGCGCCAATTAAAAGAAATTCCGTGTATTAAGCATTAATGTGTTCATCATTCCGAGCTCGATCTAAACTGTATTTATCCAATCAGCTTTACGCTGCGCGCGCGCTCGGAATACACATGTATACACACACGTTCTAATGAATATATAATATATATATATTGTAAGAGAAATCAATTTTCCCATGTAAATGTTTGTACGCAGCGATACAATCCGATAGTTGACGAGAATACAATCTTATCGACAATATCAATTTTCTTAACAAATTAAGAAATTGGAGTACAGTTTAAAACTAGTAATGAGATTTCACAGTTGATAAGAGCCGATCGCTGGATGTTTTGCAAATAAATATATTTAAATATATTTATATTTTAAGGTTAAGTTCTATCACGAGACAAAAGTTCTGACATAAATTCCAATTTCTTATATCATATTGTCTGAACCAATCTTCATTTTTTTTAAAACAAAACAACAGTCGGTTACTCATCATTTTAATGAAACAAATTAAGTCGAACACAGGTATAAAACACATGACATATGTGGTATACGCAAATTCTTTGTGTTCGTATTTCTTTAACTTATAGACTTGAGATCTTTTTAAAAATTACTAAATATATCTTCAAACTGTCTAAAAAGTAGACATTAAAAAAAAAATAACGTTACCGACCATTTCGATTTAATAAATTGATCTAAAGTGATAGATGTGATAGAAAACTCCTTTTTAGCACCCACAAAATTCTACGTAATAGAACTATCTTAAATTGTCGTTTTTCATTTATAAAATAGTTTTTTACAAATAGTTTATTTTATTTCATCAATAATTATATTCTTAGTTATGCATAGTATGCGTTTTTTTCTTGTAAATTTTAATAGCTCCCTTTTAGCACCCACGAAATTCGGTCCTACATGATAGAACTACCTTAAGAGTGTAAATTCTTTTCGAATTGAAATTTCCCAATTCTTAAATCCAAATATGATGCTAGATTTGCATTACTTATATGAGAATATCCATTTTCCCTTTGCAATTAATTTAGAAATTATATTGCGAAAAAAACAACTCGGCCAGGAGTCGGATTTGGAATCTTTCCGTGATTGTGACAAAAGTGACAAAAGATCGGAAAACCGGGGGTTTGGCACGGAAAAAACGAAAATTCTAAGCCGAGGTGTTTTTTTCGCAATATAATTTCTAAATTAATTGAAAAGGGAAAATGGATATTCTCATATACGTGATGCAAATCTAGCATCCTATATGGATTTGAGAATTGAAAATTTCAATTTGGAAAATAGTGTGCAAGAATTTACACTCTTAAAATATAAATATATTTAAATATATTTATATTTTAAGAGTGCATCTGCGAAATTTCATTATCAATTTTCTTATTCTTTATGTGGCCGCGCGATAAGTAAATAATCCAAAGCAGATTACTCACTTCGAGGAGAAGCAGGTTATAACTTCGCCGAAAAAGCTCTCTCTCTCTCTCTCTCTCTCTCTCTCTCTCTCTTTCTACGTCTATCTTTCAAATCCTTCTTTACTTATTTCTCGCCCGTCTCTTTCCTCTCTTTTCCGTCTTTCTCTCTGACTTTCCTCCTCTCTCTCTTCAACCACCATTTGTACCTGTCGGTGCGCGCCGATCTGGAACACGAGCAGTAAAAGAACCTCCAAGTACATCCCATAAATGGTAGAAGAAAGAGGACGATAAATTGCACGTAACCAAGTACCCCGCGCGCACATTTTTATGAGGAATTGCGACTCCGTGAAATCGAGACTATTACTATATCTGAAATGCGAATTAGATTTTATACTCGTATAAGTCGCGAGAACAACCTGCGGTACCAATATATTTAGGTTTCAAAGGTTTAGGTTTTCCTTTTGTCGCATCGTCTTCATCGATTGAGAGAGAGAGAGAGAGAGAGAGAAAACGCGGTCGCGTTTAATAACAAGACGCACTTTCTCGTATTACTAACTTCTCGTGATAGTTGGTTAAATTTCTCGACCAGGGTAAACGAACCGCGCACTTCCACGAAAAGCCGCGACGACGACGATCCGAAGTCGTTCCCAATATTCGTGTACTTACGAATTCATCGATGTTGGAAAGAGCTTTTCGTCTCTGTGCGCGAATCTGTGTTCGATGTTAGATAATAACCAGGTTGAAGTGTGGCTGGGTATACAGTGCATCAGCGGGAGCAAATTTTACTAAATCAACAAATCGACAAATGCGTCCACCGTTATATAACGGGATGACTTGCGGAGTCCTTCGCCCAGTCGCGCTATATGTACACGTGCGAGATCAAAGGAGCAGCAAATATAGGATCTGTTGAGAGAAGCAAATAGAGAAGCTAGTAGTTTCTCTCCCTTTCTCTCTCTCTCTCTCTATATATATATATATCTTGTTCTGTCTTTCTTTGAATAGATCCTTAGTAATAATATCCCATAAACAAGGATTTCCAGTTTGGTTTCACTCTGACAACAAATATCGCGGAAGAGATAACAAGGATATACGATTGCAATTTACAATGTTTATTTTAGGTGCTTTACTCTCTCTCTCTCTCTCTTTCTCTCTCTCTCTAAAAGTAATTCGAAACGCGCATTTGTGACGTCGCGGTTCCCGGTTGGAAGCGGAACTGAAAATCTGATGTGCATCCGCGAACGTGACAAACGAGACGCGTTTAAAATTCGAAATGCTCGCAATTCGTCTTGGATTCCTCTCGATTGCCTTCGAATTTGCCTTCCGTGAGTTTGTGCCGTGAGAGATCGATCGGGTTTCCCATGCTCGGATTGTCGCTGCGAATGGATAACAATGGACGCTCAATGTTGCGTAGTCAAATAGACGTGGTCGAGAGAGAAAGAGAGAGAGAGAGAGAAATGATTGGAAAAATGAAGAAATATTCATTTTATCACTCACGGCAGGACAAAAGTAAACCGTAAATAAAAAATCTCGCGCAACTACTGACGCGAGGAATCGCAGTTCCCTCTTTCTTTCGGCGTGGAAACTCTAGTCAAGGGAAAATGCGTGTTATCTCGAGGCGAACAAAACTTTCGAAAGCGACGCAGCTTCGAACTTCAAAGTCGCTGTGTGTTATTCGGGGCGAACTATCAGCTTCGACACACAACACACCAACAAACGTCTTAGAGTCAAACAAACCGCCTCAAAACTTCCCTCTCGACACATGTCGACAATGTTTTATCCGATATCAGTGGGGGAGGGATGTTTGAAAATTTCGTACACAAAAGCGCACGGTTTCCCGGGAACGAAACGTTCCTCCTCCTCCCCCGGGGCGCTCTTTCAAAAATCTCGGATTTTCGATCTGTATGATTTACTTTCCGCCTCATCGCGCGCCGCTTTTATACGGACGCGGCGTGAGATTATTCATCCCTGAATCGCACTGACGCGTCGTAAACAATTGCACTTGATTAATTTAAGCGCCCCGGTAATTGCGGCGCTCACGAGCGCCGCGCTTTACTCTGTCAATAAATTAATTACATTAAGGATTATCGTTGAAGCGGTTCAATCTCGTTTCTCGGAAGTGTTGCACGAGCATTAACGTAACGCAAAAAGAGAACAAATGACGCGCCTCGCTAAATTACGATAAATTTATTCTAGGGAGTAACTTCGTCCAGAATAATTTCGCGAATCTTTGCGGCTATTTGAGTCGCGTTTACAACAGAAATATTTCAGACAATATATGTGTTACGAGAAGACGACACACAATGCGTCATGTTGATGCTCTCGAACCTTCGGATGGCTTAGTCGAGAAAACTTCAACATGATAAAAAATACGTTTTTTTTTTCATTAAAACATGCTGTTAAATTTTTCTTAATTAATTAAAGAACTCTTTGAAGTTTTATAAAAAGTTCTATAAAAGAGAGAAAGTAACTGTGAAAAAAAAGGAAGAGAAGAAAATTCTACATCTCGCGTTATTTGAGAGAATAAAATTCAAGAGAATTTTATTCTGCTTTAAAGAAAAAAAAACAAACATTTGAAGTATTCAAGTTGCATCGTTCATTGTTGTCTAGTTGCCAAACTGTCTCTTACGGGTAAAAAGTGTGTCTTTAGGTTAAATAAAGTTCTCAGATCAAATATAGGCTGCCGCTGCGGCTTTTATCGCAAGCGCACGCGTCTATTATTACGGCTATGGCTATGCACACGGTGCGTGTTTAGTTCAAACACTTTGTGAAAGTATTACATGCCTTTTTCACGAGAAACTAGTTACTTAGTATGAGTGAGGTGAGTTGCTGTGTACTGATTGCAATAACTGCCTAGCGATAAATTTATTATCAGCCTCCCCACGCTCGTGCGCGCGCGCGCGCATGTGTGTGTAAATGCGCATTGACCCTTTTAAAGCAAATCACTTTCTTCTAAGAATCGCACGTAGCATTTGCACGCAATAACATTCGTATCTTACAATCGAATAATTTATTTTTTCTCTTAGACTCAGGTTTTACCGCTCGTGCCTTTGTTTCGTTAAGTTAAGTGAGAATTGTAAAAAAAAAAAAACTAATAATAACTATGCGTTAAACAACATTATATCTAATTACTTATAATTATTTTAAAAATCACAAAAATAGCACATATTTCTAAAAAGAAATATAACAGAGTGTGTTCATTCACGTTATATAATTTTCTCTTTGAGAAATTCTTTTCAAGAAAACCAAACACACATATTTGGAAGATATTATACCTTATATATATGTACCTATATCGCGCGAATACAAAATTAATAGTCGCATCACGTCACGGGAAAATTATGTAATACGCCGCCGTGTGTTCCGCGCTAACGGCGGCGGAATATTTTCTTTGCTATTTCGAGCTTTAGAGAAAAAAGTACGCTTATCGTACGTGACGATGCTGCATCGAACGTGCTGTTGCTAAGATATTTTACACTACAAAATACGCTACTATATAGCTATACGCTACTATATAGCTTGTACACATCTATATGCGCATATATTCTCGTATTAGAGACACGATCGCGAAAACGAGACATATCGCGTGAACATGACGAATGTTCGCCTTCTTAACATTTTTCTTTATTTTCTCAGATCTTTGCTATTTATACATCGTAAATTTTGAGGACCGAGACGTGTGTTTTCTCTCGGAGAGAAGAAAGAAGACGCGCAAAACGCTCTCTCGAGATTAAATCAGATTATTCTACGTTCGTGGTTCTTTTGTCAGACAAAAACTGATAACGTTGCCTATATTTGCAACGCGCGCCGAGCCGTTGGGATTCGTCTGGAACGGCGACTTTCAGAATTTTTTCGGACTTTCTGTTTGCCTCGCGCCGGAGGCAAACAGAAGCTCATTAACATTCTAACAGCTGTTCCCGTTATCAGTGTTTCGAGTGACTTTTGCGGAATTTTCAATTGGGCTTGGGGACACAACATAAACATTGCGAAATTCCCGGAGAATACAATGGCGCGCGTGGCATTTCATTAAAAAAATGTGAGATAACACCGGGCATTTTCTCGAATTTTAACATAGAAGTTGTGAATTCGGGTTTCCTTTTCATTATTTCCGACGACCAATTAAAAAATTCATTAGTTCTAACGAACCAAAGTGAATTCGCGGCAGAGGATTTAAGTTTGCGCGCCCGCGAGAGAGATTATAAAATAAACGCGGAGTTTTATATCTTTACGGGATATTAAGCGATTCTCTTTATACACTGATTCTTTTACACACAAGAGGTGTTCTCTGTAGTAGTTACTTTAACTTCTTGCAATTTTTATCAACGTACGGTCCTGGATTTGCGCGATAAAAAAAAAAAAAAAAAAAAGACATTAACTGTAATCGCAATAGCTACTTGCACTGTTATCTTTACTTACGTCGTTGTCATTGTGTATCATAGAATTTTGGATGTGGATTTGAGTGTAAGGACGTTGTTTTACATTCGAAATGAATGTCTGTAATTAAATTTAAAATAGTTTTACGAAATCATTCTTAATGGCGCACTTAAGAAAATTTAAGAAGCGAACGAGATGTTTTACGTTGCAAAAGAGGGAGAGAACAAATAAAATGCGAGAGAGCGGACGAAGAATTCGAGAGACTCGTCGAATCACTCACTGTCTGCATAATTAAGCGATAATAGGTAGTACTCGCGAGTATTTCATGTTCTATTCAGGTTACAATTTTAATCTCGTATAATTAAAAACCGGTTGATTGAGTCAGATAGAGAGAAATCAATTTCTCTTGATTATACGCAATTAAATTAATAGCCAATTTATGAATATATATTTCGCTCTCGTGCGAATGTATATATATATTTCGCATCTCGCACAATGTGTTGTTGTTTCAGATTTTCCACATCAATTTTCTTTATAACAATCTCTTGTTAACGAATATCTTGTGCGTTTAGCTTAATAAATCTTGCAAACAGGATTCTAACATCTGTTGCTTACCTATACTTTTACAGTACGATTTTCCGCCACTATAGCAGTAAATTCAACCACACGGTTGCTTTTGATACGTAGCACACGGGAGTGTGTAGTGAATTATTTTTATCACGTCGTTCACGTCGGCGCTCTTTTACGATCTTTTTTATATGAAATGTACCCGTGTAAATCAAATGATAAAAATCGTTGAAAGTATACTAGTCTTTTCCTAATTTGTTTTTTTTTTTTGCATTATAAAAAAATATCTGACGTTAAATTATATTTGTTGTAAAATAATTTCATTAATTACACATTATGTTGTAATCAAAGATTTAAATATTACAATCAATGAAATTTTTAATGCGGATTCTCTTGAGTTAAAAACGATCGAATTTCTCGTTTAAGTTAGATGGAAATGAAACAGACTTCGCGGTGTTGCATGCGCGCACAGAGTTTTAATTCGAACGCTGTAACGTTTGAGATGTGTGCAATGGATTTTATCGCGTCCTGTCGTCGTCTCCGCGACAGCTGCAATTTGCAGCTAAATGAATTTGTAATTTCCGAACCGCGGAATAAAAAAAAAAAAAAAAAAAAAATGCATAACGTTATTTAACCTGATGCAGATTAATTCGCATTGGCACGTGGGAAACGCGGTGCAATGCTTCAGTATCGATTAGTTACTCGCTCGAGTGCGTTAAATTTTATTCGCTTAGACACAGCTTATTTCCCATAAATATATACGCTTTGTTTTTTTTAATCTCGAAAATTAACCCTCTCTCGCGACACAAACTTTTGCGAAATATTTTTCTTGCATAATTTGCGTTCTACCATATATTACGTTTCACGAGGGATTAACTATCTATGTACGCATAAGTGCATTGTTAGGTACTCGCGGTCGTATATATAATGTTTATATACATTGAGTAATTATCCATTACCTTAATTAGCTTAATTATCAGAGCGTATTTCCCCCAGTAGTAATATATGTACTTTTAATATAATAATGAACACAGTAATCCGCCTTATATGTTTAGCGATTCCACCCTTATATGTGAAAGATGGTTTGCTATAGATGTGTAAAGTATATAGCTGTAGAAAGAGCGAGATAGAGAGAGAGAGAGAGAGAGAAAGAGAGAGAGAGGGAGGGAGAGAGAGCACAGAACAGCTGTATATTAATGACGATCCGTAGTTAGTATACAATAACGTACTTAACAGGAGTTCGCGACGCGGAAATCGCAAAGGTTGCAATTAGCCGGGAGAAAGATGCCGCGCGCTTGAAAACTTAATGTAATTTTCCCATGCGAAATTACAGCGCGCGAGAAAATCGCAATTTATCAGCTGGTGGGAATGTGGTGAATAATGCAGGAGTAGCTAGAAAACAGAGAATCCGGTTTTAGGAAACTATATGTTTAATAAGACACTTGGTGTGTGCTACACCGCGTGTGCGTGTGCGTGTGCAGGTTTATACATACGCGAGCTGTGAAGATTGTGTGTACCGTATATAATTACGAAATTGCGAAACCGCAGTCAGTTTTCAAGATGCAACACAAATCGAACGGTAACCATATGTCTCGTCGCTAACGTTGATTTATTATCGTGAAGTAAAGCAGACACGTCACAATATCGTAAATTTTCATGCGCGGCAGCTTCATATCCGATATCAACAACTTTTGAGAGAATCATTATCCCGGGGTCTCCGCCCGAAATTAGCATCATACGCTCATCATACTCGTCATTTTCTCAATCTCGATGCGCCAAGGTCGGTTCATAAGCTCCTTGATGGAGATGAATAGATGGGTTTGCGCATTATGAAGTAATATTCACCGTAATATTACGAGGTAACGATAACAATATATTATTAAAAAATACGCGAGATTTTAATTATCCTGACGCAATGACAAAGCAGATTTTATTATCATTATTATCATTTATTATGTTACTTGTTTGTGTTTGTTATTTAAGTGCAAAAGAATTTTTTATTACAAATAAATTTTTTTTTACATAAAAATATCGAAAGTGAAATATAATCCGGTTGTTTTCTCGGTTTGCGCATTGATAAAAATGTTGCCGAACATTTTTGTTCAAAGCTGTTAAAATAAATATTTTTTAATTAACGAAATATATCGCCCAGAAAAAAGGGCCAGATAGGTTTTAAAAACTAATAAACTAATTAATGTTGATAATTCAATATTAAAAACCTCGAAAGTTAATATCGCGCTTCTCTACGCCTCGTAAAAAAGAAAGAGAAAACGAGAAAAAGCTGTCATTGTCAAAAGCGATATTTATTTTCTATTATTCAAACATCGCGAAATTTTTCCCCAAACTGAAATATGTCTTAAAGTCTTGATTGTGTATTATACGCTAAACCGTATAATATTTCTATGAAGAACTATATCTCTTTGAGGCTAAGGTTTATCCGGATAAAGTACAAGGTTTATTACATTGAAAATTATTTTCTTATAGTAAAACAATTTGTTGTTTTCTGACATAGTCAGAAATTTAGTACACGGACGTGCTGAAACGCACAAGAAATCCCTAAGCGGTCCTTTGTTTCTTCACCCGAGGAATTTGCTAAAGTAAACTTTCGGAAAGATCGTTTTGCTTCATAGTTTCCGCGAATGAAAAAGAGATAAAAGTCGTATCTTCGTGAAAATTAATCGCCATAAAGAACGGGATTGCTGTGCCATTTTTAATCACGAGATTTATCTCGTGGATTTTACTCACAAAAGAAGAAAATCGCCTAAGGTGAATATCTAGATTATATATATATCGGATGATGCAAAAGCGACTTTTTCCGTATCTCGCTGAAAAAGCTCGATTCTCGTTGCCGAGGCTCGAGCAAACACGACAAACGGCGGTAATGGAAAAAGAAAAAAAAAGTCATTGGATTTCAATGTGGTATAGATCGAAGGAGGCAAACTAAGTTTATACGTAAAACTCGTGCATTTTCTGAAAATGGGAAAATTTTTTTCCACGATAATCTCACGATCGAATTTTGCGCTGTCCAGAGTGGAGAAAATGCAACATTTAATATTTATTTTACATTTAACATTTTCTTTCTTTGAGAAATATTTCTAATTCCTGTTGCCAGTATTTTATTCGAGAAAACATAACAAACTTTGTGCGTTGCTCTGGTCTATTTCACCATATCTGTTAGAAAAATTCGTTCTTTCCGCAACATTAAATTGAATTGTATAATCTGTTTATTCTAAAAGCACAGTCGATTACAGTTTCCTTTTAACGAATAAAATATTCCATATGTTTCTATAGAAACATTCGCAAGTTTATTAAAGTTGGATTCATAAAATAAATTTTATGAATCCAACGGCTACAAACGTAGCGAGGTAAATAAAATAAAAACTAAACGTTGTGAAGCTTTGATTAAAAAAGAAAAAAAAACAGAAAACTTTTATGTTATATTATATGCGTCGAGAGGAAGTTTTGTAATTAAAAATAATGAAAGACGCGAGAGATTCAGAAGAAACAAATTCTATTCAAATTATGTAGATAATTTGTTTTTCGAAAGTAGCTTTGTCACCTATTATTTAACGGATAATAATCATTACGCTGCAATAGAGCAATACACGTATTGCACGTATGTACAGGTAAGTAGGTAGTACGTAGGAATGCTGACGTATAATCCTGCCAATGCAGTTACGTGGCATTAACTACCAAATGAACGATCAGCATCTCTCTGAACTAGAATTATTGGTTTCGTCTACCCAACGCTCCAGACCAATTTCGATTGCGCGGTATGTCAAAGCGCGCCTTAAATTTATTCAAATAACATATATATATATGTGATACAAAGTAAATTATATTACAGTAAATTATTCTATATATAATACGTACGTATTTTTTATGTGCGTTCTTTATAAAAATTTATGAATGCACCGAACCTATTTTGAAACACGGCGAGAAAATTTAATTTTCAAACGCGCCTGATGACAAATTTTTTTCAGTCAATTGCGAAATCACGCGATTTCATCACTTCATCCAAATGATATATGCGCGATCGCAAACGATTAATTTCGGGCGGTAATTTCCCGATAACGATCCCGAGGGAACGTGCAATAAACGAAGCATGTGATCGCGTTGATTAAGTCATCGCATGCAACGTTACGATAATTTCGCGCGTGCGTTGATCAAACGCGCTTCGTGAGAATGCTGCACTCCAACTATTGCAACTCGATCGTCACCAAAGTTTGGACATCGTGTGTTGGAAGAGAGACAAGAAAGCTAGCAAGAAATCCGCGAATCGCTTCCCAATGACAAATGCTTCGATACATTCGTCGTGTTTCGTCTCGATGATTGCGGCGAAACATTCGCGTTCAAAGGAAATAATTTCGCTAACGCGTTACCATGACATTTGCAATGGCAAATCGCAATGGGAAAACTTTCTGAGCGCATTTCGATTTCGATCAGGGGATTGCGCACCTGCGTACCGGACGTTTCTCCCGACGGTGTATAGCTGCTTGTTTGAGTTCAGACAAATATTTTTAAACAAAAACTTACAAAAAAACAATTCGCTAAACTTCTCTAAACTCGCGAATTCTCTTTGTTAGAATTTTCCAGACTATATCTACGTTGCAAAAGCAAAGAAAAAATACACAGAAAAAAATTCGAGTGTTTCGAGTTTTTTTTTTGACACCGAATTAATTATATCGATTGTGAAAAATTGTCTTTTTGTTTCATTTGGCGTTTATTCGATCCGAATAATTGCGTGCAATTTGCGAAATAAGATGTAAAGCAATGCAATTCGTGTTTGGTTTCTCCCGGGAGACAATTACTGGTCGATTGCAACAGTCGCGAGCGCAACAAGTTTGGCATTGCGGCAACTTTTGCAATAACAAGTTAAGCGAATCATGAGAATGTCAGACGGGGAAAAAAGAGAGAAAAAGCACACACTTGATAAACGGCGAGTCGCGACAACGTACAAAATTTCAAGTCTTACGTGATGAGAATTGGACGACGCTCCTTCGTCCTTATTTTCGGCGAAAATTCCGTGTGTATATGTATATGTGTGTGTATGTACATGTATATATATCTGTATATCCATTAAACCAAGATACAACGTCCGCAACCCCGTTCTCTCGTTTAATCATCGTGAGAAACGATCGCCATTAATGGCCTCGAGTTTGCGATGTCAAGGTTGTAAAGCGACTAATTTTTTTTTGGGTGGTCTTCGAGCGAGTTTGTTTGCGTACACGTTGAAAATGCTTTAGAGCGCAATCAGGTTTACTAAAAGGAAAGGATTTACGGATGGAAAAAAATCTACCGCAAACTTCTCGCAAAGTTGCCTCTGTACTTTTGATTTCGTGTTAATTATTCGCGCGCGATTATTTTGAAGTGGTTATAAATTGATTGAAAAGAGATCTCGATTTCACAAATAGATTGATAGATTTTTGCGTGTCGACTTTATTGACGAGATGATTTTGTTTTTTTTTTCACATATTGACGAGATGATTTTGTTTTTTTGATTTTGTTTTTTTTTTTCAAAAACACACAGAAAGAATCTTTTATCGTTACTTTTTATATTTATCTATCAGAACATGTATGTAAAATATTACGCGCGTTGACACACGCGATTAACATAATTAATATACATAGTCATTTGGAATCCGGCAAAGCAATTTGCTTTGTTCATTGAAGAGTGTTTTAGCATACCTAAGAATCGTGGCGTACAGCGAAGAGTCTCTCTTTCTCTCTCTCTCTCTCTCATAAACAAACGAACTGATTCGTGAACAACGTCTATTGTCGGCGCGCAAACAATGAGAAATTTTCAACCAGGCGAATCTAGTATAGAACCGCGGAATGTTGCGGAGACTGACGATGACTGGGACGAGAATAAGAGGCGCGCGCGAGCGCGAGCGCGAAATACAATATATATAGACGTGAAAACACTTCAATATAGAAACATCGAGGGCGGCCTTTATATATGTGTTTTTATTATTGTTACGAAGCGCGTATCAATCGGGATTGATTAAATTAAGTTTTCAATCGGCACGTTGTTGGCACAAAATTTGCAAAACAAATTAATTTAAAACTAAATTCCCATACGCGAATAAAATATTAAATTTGTTATTTGTTATATCAATTGAAAAAAGATCATATTTTAATCGTTAATTGACGTTTTCATTCTTGCGGCCGTATTGTGCGGGCACCACCCACGCGATCCGAACGTGGTTTCGACTGCGCGAGATTACCAAATCGAATCCGCGTATCGAGTTTTATTTTACGATTTATTTTACGCAGGATTGAAATAATTAACGATCTCGATCAACATATTTATTGTATAGTTTTAAATATTATTATTCGCGCGTAGCGGGCTAATGAGAACACAAAAGGACAAGCGATCTAAATCTGCGATAATTTGCGACAATCCGCTTTGCGCGCTGTATCGCGCTGACGCGAAATTCGTTTCGGCGAATTGTTGTAGGAGGGTGCAAATCCTCTCTCTTGCAAGTGAAATAAACCCATACATCACAAGATAGGAGCGAAATCTCCTTTCTCTCTCTCTCTCTCTCGATGCAAAAAGCAATTAGTTGCAAATCCGGAGAATGTCTTATACGGGTGAATAGTTTCTCACCGGTGCCGTTTCATCCCTAACGCGCTAACAATTTATGGTAGCGAACCATTTTACATTCGATCGTAATCGCGCGCTGTCACACTCATACTCTCTCGCGTTGACGTTTCAAAGTCGGTATCGAGATATACAATGGCATGGAGGTACCTGTCACATACACACCGCAAAACGTCAGACGAATATTATGTTCTCCCTTTTTCTCTCACGTGTGCTTTACAATAATTTTTCAATTTCAAAAAGTTAAGTAAAACAGTATGTATAATTTGCGGCGATATTGTTTTTTATTATTATTGACCGTTATTGCATTTTACTCTCAGCTCTCTCGTGTATATTTAAAATGTTTTATGTGTATATTTGAAAATATAAAGAATTATTGCAACGTCTATTTCGCGCGCGCTCGACAAACGGAAACTTTTTCTAGCAAATAATTGCAAAAACCACACAGAAAAACTAATATTTGTTTGTTAAAAAATAAGCTTTTGTTTGAGGAAAATGAATTTATAAATTTCTGTTTATACATAATAAATAATAAAAGAGTAAAAAAAACAAACAAAAAAACAAACAAATGAACGCCCTTGTTTTCCCAATGGAGGATGCAATCGCACATATCAGAATTTTTTCGGTTACCTTCACTACCTGGCAACACCATTGGCAACACGCTAATGTGAATGATGTCATTGTCTACGCGCTTTTTTGTTGCCCGAAGCGCAGATACCCGCGCGCACAAACACAATTGGTCTAGACAATCGAGACATACGCAAAAATAGAATAGAAGGAACGAAATTCAATCAGAGCTGCAAAACATTTATGCACTAAAAAAAAACGAACGTAGGCGTCATAAATCGAAGCAATTTTATTTTCGACCATGCCATGGATATGCAAAAAGGGACACATGTACTCGCAAATAACAATGAAATAGAAGCATATACACCGATATCTTCTTTCCGTCACGCAAGTTATACGTCTGTCTTTCTAATTAGTAAGACGAGAGAATCAAAATCTCTCGCGTACGAGTAAATTCTCCACTATTGTTTTTGTTTTTGTCATGTATGCGCTGTAATTTGGGTAAATTCAAATTTAACGAAGATTGAGTTCGTTTCCATTACATATTGTCCTGCTATTGCAACTATTGTAAATTGATATATCGTTACTTAATGCATCATCCGATTAGATCGAACTTGACAAAATGGCGAAATTGTGTCGATTATTTTCAATTAAGATACACAGAAGTTTTAGCACAATCAATCTCTCCACACGTCGATACTTTCACAATGCTGCGTAAATTTTGCGCGTGCAGTCTCTGCAAATGTGCGGACACTATGAGTTCTTGAGATATCAGCGTGAAGAGATTTACTCACAAGAGAAATTACCTTATGAAATTATGTTATTTCACTGAAAAAAAAAATATATATATAGAAATATAATATGCATATTACATATAGAAATATAACAATACTTATATTACTATATAAATATATATTATCTATTTATTTCTATATAAATATATATTCTATATGTATTATATAGAAAAAAATAAATTAAAACTAAAGAATATGTGAGATGTTCCAAATTTCAAAAATTGAGTAGAGAGTGTAGGCCAATTGGGGAGCATTAGAACACAGATGATGGTGTTGCAATTTTCGGTATTTTATTATTAATTAGACAATTAACGTTCCGACCATTGCATTTGATCTTCTTCAAAATTCTTTTACATGGCGATGAGATTATAAAAGATGAAAATATAAGGAGTTCAGTTCCGTTTTTTCGGGGCAAAGTCGCAGGTGTGTGTGTCAAACAAAGTCATTACAGAGCTGACACGACAGCGACCCTGTCTTTACAGTGTGGAAAAGAAACCGAAAAAACGGAACTGAATTCCTTATATTTTCATCTTTTATAATCTTATCGCTTTACTATATAGAAGAATTTTGAAAAAAAGACCAAATGGTCTCGAAACGTTAATTGTCTAATTAATAAAATAATCAAAAATTGCATCTGTGTTTTCACGCTCCCATTGACCTTTTAGACTTTCTACTCAATTTTTGAAAAATAATTTTTTTTTTATACTGTATGTTCCAATTTTAAGTAAGTTTGTCCTTACGTATATTATATACATCGCGCATACATGCAGATTATATTAGCAGTTGGCTAGCAAATAACGCGCGCTGTTTTTGCAAGCAGCCTTGTAATAATTTCTAAATTATATTTTTTAAATATATACACACACATATATATAATATACTCTTATAATTCTAGTTTACGAGTTGTGCTACAACGAATTCCAGACACGTTTATAATTGCGACGCAAAGTTCACATATGTAAGTTTTAATTAAAATAATATGGAATATATATATGTGTGTGTGTGTGTGTGTGTGTATGAAAAAACAAAGAAAAATGCGCTCCGAGTGTTTTTGTTTTTTGTACTTTGTTTAGTGTCAAATAAAACATTGTGCATAGTGCAAGTGCAAAAATTTACAATTGAAAAGATCGGTGATATCCATTGAATTATGTATCGTAAGAGAGTGAGACGGGAAACGCTTCATATGTATTATGTATGTATCGATGTACAACATAATGTTAAAACATGAAATAAACAATACTGCACGTACAATGTCTCCGTTGGTTAAAATGCAAATAAGAATAAAACGGTAAAGGGGACATTATTTTTTGTTGAGATATATTGTAAAATATAAAATATCGAATTGCGTGTGCAATATATCGAGTTGATACGAGAGTTATTGTTCATTATAAATTGAAGTTTGCATAAGATAAAATCAGTGAAAATTCTTAAAAATGAATTATTGAAAAACTAATAGCAAATCGCAAAATATAAATGTGCAAACTGTAAATAGTTTTGACTTTCTGACGTTGTTACCTGAATTAAAGCCGATCGATCAAGACTGTCCACATCTACCGTACAAGCGGCGGAGTTGGAAAAAGCATTTTATTCTTACATTAAATCAATCTGATATCGTATCTATCGAACCCGCCCGGATGATCAATCTCGATACTATTTTAAAACAAACAGACGGAAGTAGCAATTATAATTTAAAATAACGAAACATCTTCCTGCAATATATTAACGTTAAATCACATAAATTCCGATTTGTTTGAAAAATAACAATTTTTCTCTCTATCTTTTTTCTTCGCAAAATATTTGACAAACTTTCAAGACATCTTCTTTACGTTCTCCACACAAAAAGCTTCGTTGAAATGAGTTTTTTAAAATTAGTATGAAACTTTCCCGTAGAAAGAATCGTAATATATAAAATCTAGGTCTTTTGTAAGTTTTATATAAAATCTATATAATATATAAAATCTAGGTCTTTTGTAAGTTTTATGCAATTTTTGTTTACAATAAAATTTACAATAAAAAAAAAAGTTTTTTAAAAAGAACATAAAATTTTGATAATTAGAGAAACACAAACGTGTATGCAAAATGTATAAAAGTCTATTGATGTTAACAATGCATGTTGTTATTATTTTCGTGAAATATGAAAGGACGTTTTACTTTAATGACCACTTGCTCGTGGAACAGATTTATAATAAACGAAAATAATTTTCAAACATTATGCAGCTACGTATATATATATGTGCAATATTTTTATTAAATAATTATTTTTATTTAATCGTATAAAATATTTTTTGTCTCCTTATTTTCAAACAAGTACACTTTCTTGCAATATAGTCATTATCTATCTATGATAACACTAAGCGTGAGAGAAAAATAGACTTAATCCATGTTAAAGACTTCGTTGATGTTTTTAAGTCTTAAAAATATTTCCTTAAGTCTCCCCGAGAACATTGCGAAATTTTCAAGACACGAATAATATCAAAACCTAGAAGACACTAGGACTTGAGACTCTTCAAAGAGCCCTCTCTTAACAGCAATTTAAGCGGCATTTCTTTGGAATGTATGCAAATTCTTCGAAGTATTCAGGCGTGTAGATGTAAGTCGATGTCGATTATAAAGTGAAAGAGAAAAGTGAATTGAAACCGTCTTCTATTGAGCGATTTTTCTATCTGCCAATATAATGGTACATCTTGAAAATTCCAAGAAGATACTCGCGTACGTAGTAAATTCTTTTGGTGCACTTTATCTTTCTTTTCGTTTTTTCCGGTTCTCATTCGGATGATAAGATTTTCATCAATAATGGAAAAATTAAAATAAATTGACTCATTTATGTAGACAGTGTGTAGATGATGATTTAATGATTTGTAAAAAGATTCTTTACTACACAACATCACTAGTGTTTATTTCGTATTGGCCCACATCAGATCTAATTGTATGTTACATTTTTACGAGATCAATTCTATACATTCTTATTTTACTGATTTATCTTTGCATCTTCAATTTTTGTTTATTTCTTATAATTTTATATGACCGTTAGATAAAACAAAATTTTATTATACTCTCTTTCGCATAACTTCTATTGGCTGCGCTCATAAATTATTTTATCAATTATAAAACCATTTAAAAGTATATTATATTACTTTTGTGAAAAGTGTTACATTACTTTTAAAAAGTGTTTAATTACTTTTTAATAATAATCAGATAATATTATTTGAAACGCGCGCGAGCATATTCGCTTGCGCTCAGGCGCGAGTTAAGTAAGTAGAAAAAGACGCTTATGATCTGACAGAATTTAATGAAATAGAACGCTATTATATATATGGTCGATCTCCCGGGCTTGATAATATATTATAATTTATTTAAATCTCTCGGAAAAATCAATATCTCGAACAATTGCGTTTAACATACGTGCATTATTACATATTAGTGAAATTGTAACACGTGCGCGCGAAGCACAAAGCTGCACAAAATCCATATTTTCCGAAGACGGATATTAAATAATAGCTATGCGATAGTCGTATTAATATTAAACCTCTGATTCGCATACATTGCTCCGTAGTGAACAGTCTTGGAAGATTGGCTTTAACTGTTGATTCGAAATGCAAATTAATGTTTTAAATTTATCATTGTTTGAACTTTTCTCCAACATGTTTATGATAAGGCAAGGAGCAATAATATATTAATCTTAAATGGCGATTTTAAATTGTCGAATAACGACAATTTCTATTATTTATGTGACACAAAATGTTGCGAACTTGCAATTTGTAATCGCGATAAATATTCCGAAATATGTATAACACGGGAAAAAGACGAGAGAACAATATAAATAAAATTGATATCGATTAAAAGTATTAACGCGATAGAACTCTGCATTTTTTACGTGAGACGATGGGATTTTGTGAATTTACAATTTATAATCAATTTAATTATTATATACAATTTATATTGTTATATTATAATAGCGCGCATAAATATCCCGATATAAATATATAATATGAGAAACATTGAAAGCACAACACGATTAAATTAATACTGATTAAAAGTATCAACGCGGTGGAAACGCATTTCGCACTGAAAATGCCATAACGCGCGCGCTCGCGCGCGCGTAAAGTTTAATATGCAACATTTGTAAAACTAAAACCACGCGACATAATTTTACATATTTATCTTTGGCATAGAAAAAATTTCAAGTTTATCGGCGAATATAAGAGGATACAGCTTCTTATTTCTCGACTTTCGCACGAGAGAAGATGATAAAACGAATATAAAATTTGATGAGAGAGCAAGAAAGTTGTTTTTTTTTTTGTTTTTAACGCGATCTCGATTCTCGAAAACTCTCGGTTACCATCGGAAGTTTAATATCGCGAACATATTAACTGTGTTTTGTAAACTAATGAAATTGTAGCCAACACACATCAGAAACTAAAGAGTATTTTCATGAAACTGTAACAGTTTCGAAACGGTTCCCGACTACTTATAGAACGCGGCCACAAAAGCGTCATGCATTATGCATAATATCGTATACGCATTACGTGTCGGGCATCTGCAACCAAACTTTATGTAACTTGTAAAAAGTTACGGAAATAACACGAGAACTATCTTAAAACGCACACGATTTATTCGCTAATTGATTTATGTATTTGTTGGTAACAAAGTTTTTGTCACATTTCTCTTCATTATTCTTGCAAACGTTTTTTTTTTTCGTCAGGAGAACGGGATCGAATATCGCGGAGTGATGAATGCGTGAGAAATGATAATACACATATTGAAAAACATTTTCTATTTTCGAGACTTTTATTTCTTGAAGCCGCGCGCGGTCTCTGATTAATAATTAGGTTAGGATAAATCCCTTGCGAACCGATAAGACGCAGGATCAAGTAGAGCTGACAAGAGACAATATCCTTCCGTGAGCTTTACAAGACCTCCTACGTTCGTTTAGATAGACCGTGCTTTTACTCCAACGTTTGCGGTAAGAATTATTAAATCCAGAGAAGAGTTGACGGCACACGCACACACATAAAAACAACATTTGAGAGAGAAAGAGAGAGAGAGAGAGAGGAGAGAAAGAGAGAGAGAGAGAGAAACGTGCGCAAATATGCGCGCTTTGATCTTAAATTCCATTAAAAAATTTTGAAATAAATTTTTTTTATATTTAATTTCCGATATTCAACATACATTACGCGTTATGCGCGGGAGGAGGAAATTAAAAACCTCGTGCTGAATCCGTTGAAGAGTTCGGTTATTCGCGTATCGGATATGTATGTACAATTCTCTGAAGAGAAGTACAACGGTCAAGCTTTTTATTTTAACCTTTAGAGGACGGGGGTGGTCGAAATATCGACCACCTACCAGGTTGGGAACTTGTACCGACTAATCCGATAAAATTAAAAAGGTTAACATTCGTTTCATATATTCGTGTAATTATTAACATTTCTCGTGCGGTATATATATATATATATATACCTTTCTTTTTCTTCACAGGAAACGCGCGCACACTGCGAAAGTCTTTGCAGCTTGTACGTGGTATATAGTTTCTATCAGAGTAACAAGAGAGAGAAGGCTTTCAAAGCCTTCGGGTGCTTCAGAAATATCATTACGGACTATCTAACTAAACTAAAATTCGAGCAAATATGCGCAAAAGAACCATGTTGAGACAAATACGTGCGTGAGTTGATAAGTCGCGCGACAAACAAAAATTTTTAATCATAGTTGCGACGCTACGCTAATTTTTTACGCGTTCACAATTTTCTTTTTTTTCTCCCCCGACAAGTTTTATTGCAAATTACAATTTTTAGTAAAACTATAACAACGCGAGCTTTAAAGTAGAACGTTTTCAAAAACTATGATGAAAAATTACATTGCTTAATACCATCCTGTCTTGTCATTAACACATCGTTAGCGTAACTAGAGAGATTGCGGACTTTTGTCGCTTGATTTGAAATTTATTCGGATATGCAAAAACTTTCCTCAAACGGCGAAAAATCAACGCGCAAATTAAGACGGCGACGGCGAACGTTAGAGTGAAGAATAAACGAAACTAACAGATTCGTGTTGAAAAAAGTTTATTAAACATTTTTGCGTAATATCCTATATACTATAAAATCGATCAAATCTTATTCTATTTTGCATTTCGCAACGCAAACGAGTTTTTGAGTATTTCTCAGATTTTTTTTTTTCAGAAGAATATATATACACATATATAGAACATTATGAAATATTTGGTTTATTTCTTACAATGCGAGTTAAAATTTTTGCGGAATTAATTATCTCACCGCTGCGTGTGAGTGTGTGTGTGTGTCACATTTATCTTATAATATCATTTATGCGATAACATTCTACATTTTGTTATGTAAAAAATAACAATTCGAAACAAACACATTTTGCACATTTTGATTGCAAAGTAAAACAATGTGTT
This sequence comes from Pseudomyrmex flavicornis, assembly GCA_014825475.1. NCBI lineage: Eukaryota > Metazoa > Arthropoda > Insecta > Hymenoptera > Formicidae > Pseudomyrmex > Pseudomyrmex flavicornis. Next base: position 28,495 of record QVNW01001907.1, read on the forward strand.
ATCTCATTAAAAACTTTATCAAGTAATAATAGAAAACTTTGAGGAGAGAAATATCAAACACAGTTATTTAATAATCGAAACATTTTCTTAACGATTTATTTGTCTTCTTGTTACCGCGATATGTTATATACCTAGTCTCGTTAGTCTTTTAAACTCAATAAAATTGCACATCTCAAAGAGACGCCTACTCTGTCACGCAATAAGAGATTTATTGGTTTTGTAAAATGCATTAAAATGACGCGTGAAGTACAAATTTCGCGAAACTCAAGCGAGTTTTTTTTTTTTTTTATAAATATTATTACGATTTATAGAACATGTAGTATTTTAGACATTTTGGAAAAGGAAGTTGGGAAAGTGTTAGCATAACACTTGTGGCACTTTCTCACAAAAATCTCGTAACGACAATCGTGAAGGAAGAGTATATCATTGTATAAATATGCGGAGAACGTGTGTCTCGCTGTAAACATACACAGCAAGCAAGATTTTCAATGCGTTTTCCAAGCGAGCAAAAATGGTTGTGAAAAAACTCTCCCGCTCGTCATTTGAAGATTATTTTCTGACAAATCCGTGAATTTTATGCAACAGGTGTATGAAAGATACACATGACGAAAAGATGTGTAAACTGCGTATACGTGTTGTTTGCGGCACATCAGTGCGTTTGTTTCGAGAAATACGTGTTGAAAATTTTTTTAAACAACGTAAGATATTTTCTGATACCTACGTGAAGTTTTCCGCGAGGAAAACGTCCTCGCGGAAAACTATGCAAATTGAAATTAAACGCGGTCTATTAAAAAAAAAAAAAAAAAAAAAAAAAAAAGAGAGATAAACTGTAAACCAGCATTAAATATAGAACCGTCTAGCAAAATTAGTATAAGTAACACAAATGGGTGGCTGTTAAACTGAAATAGCATAACTGTGTTTGTTTTCTACATAAAACTGTGTTTATACGGGATAAATATGTTTTATAGCATCACTTTAAAAACTTGGCTGCGTGAGTGCCCAAAGCGTTTCGTCAGTTTTTTTTTCGTTTTTAATGCACAAGCATATAAAACATTAGTCCACACACAAAGGTAGATTAATTATTATTAATTTCTCACGAAAGTTGAATTTTTTTTTTTTTTGTTACAATATTGTGAGAATATTTAGCACAAATGCTACGCGTCTTAATACTTAAAGAATAAGAAGTGATGCAAAAATACAATTTTTAGAATACTCGCGTTTATCTTTTCTTCTTCGTTTTATTTATTTATTTATGTTTTTTTTTTTTGTTATCAAGAATGTATGTGTCGACCGAGTATAGACTTATTCTACTGACAAACATTTAGTTTATCACTCTTATTACATTATCAGAATTTAAGACGTAATATGCTCTAGTTAACTGTTTTCTTTCTTATCTGAAATTGAAACTGACATTACAAGATTTTCACGCCACTTGCAATCTGTACAAAAAACATTAAGATTATTATTATTATTTAATTCTATTATAATCACGTTGTTACGCGAACGAGATCTCTGATTTTCTTGGTACAGGATATAAAAAATAACACACAACGCGGATTCCGGAACCTGAATCTCACAGGTTATTTTCTTTTTTTTTTTTTTTTAACAAATATATTTTTGATTCTCCACAGAGAGATTAACTAAAAACTATATATTAAAAATGAGATCTGAAACTTGCGTTAGGCCAACGTAGACACTTCGTCAGAAAACGTCGGAGATCACATCGGCATTTTCTTTTTTTTTTTTTTTTTTTTTTTTTTTCGTCATTTATCGTAAAGGGAGTTGAGATTGTCCACGCAGGAAGATCTCTCGATGAGCAATGAGATGCGCCGGCACACGCGAATTTCTTACCGCATTTATGACAAGCGCTGTCGACGAATGACCGCCAGGATATTTTCAGGAAAAAATCCTTCTCCCGAGATTGAAGCACAGTCGGTCGCGCCGTCTCGTTGTATAATCCGCACGACTTATACTAAACGCGATCCTCTTCCTCGAGCAACCGTACCACCTCTGAAAACAAACAATATTCTCTTATCGCGACGAGAGCGACGTAATGAATGTAAGAGAACTTTTTTGTCTGGCGTTTTTGACGTTTCGCGCATGTTCGCAAAATAAATGTCGTTCCCATTTTCTCCCGAATTACGTATTTTCTTGTTTACATAGAAATAAGTTTCACAAATATTTATTAGTATTTTGCTATTTTTTCTTTTTTAAACTTAAATATATCGGATTATGCACGGAAGAAACGAGAGTTAAACGAAATGTGACTTTCGTTTCTTCCGTGTATAATCCGATTATTTAAGTTTAAAAAAATGGAAATAGCGAAATATTAATAAACAGTTGTGGAGAACTTATTGCTGTAATAAGTAATATAATAATTCGAACGTGCACATTATCGATCGAACGTCTTTGCAATTTTTTTTAAGACAGATTGCTCTCGTGAAGCACGCGCGTCGTGACGTCTTCGCGAATTGTACAATGGACTCACGTTGATATTTGCGCGGATAAAATGCGCATTACACAGGCATGTAATACGGCATACTTGCGCGAAGGGAATTGTCGAGGATGAGAAAGAGAAAAGTGCATTTATTCTGGAGAAAAAAAAAGACGATAGAAATATTATACTTTGAAAATGTCTTTGGATAAAGCGCGGCGTTCTTATAAATTCCATGAAATTTCAATCGTGTTTGAGGTGCATCACGCGCAATCTGGTTAAGTGCTGTGCCAATTGCGAAACCAGAGATTCGCGCGGAAACAAACCGAGAAGGTTGTTTGTTCCGCGATATATTTTACGCGCACACGAGATGTGCACGTTCGAGACGCGATACGTCTCGAGTTCTTATCTTGTTAATTATACACCCGTTAACGTGCAATTAGAAATTTAAAAATACAATCCGTGCAGAAATTGCAAAAAAAAAAAGAACAATTTTTTTCTTTGAGCAGTGATAACTTAACGATAAAAAAAATAATGTCACTTTGCTCGCTTGTGTAAATTATTTTATTAAGTGAAAAATCAAAGTTAGCACTTTGTCTCGGCTTTCTCTTCAAAGATATGAAACACAATAAAATTATGCTTTATACAAATAGGAATTACAGCGAGATTAATTACTTTGCTCAAAAGTTTCGCGAATCACACACACACACATACATACAAACACAAACACAAACACAAGGCACGTGTGAATATACGCAGTTAATTTAAACTAAAGATAATGTATTATATGGAAGCTGGGCAACGCGCAGCCAACTCTAACGTGTATTATGAGAAGCTAGCCGAATGTGCCCGAGCGAAACGCCCGCTATCGATTAACGTCGGCGCTTTAACACACACAGTGCCGTTCTTATGCAACAAAAACTGTTGATTAAAACTGTTGTTTTAAAAAATCCACTTTGTTTGCATTTGCGAGCAAATAAATAGACAAAACATTGGAAAAAAGCATTACGCTTCGAAAATGCGGTGAAAATCCGAAATAACGCGCGTAATAAAAAAAAACAAAACTTGACAGAACCTTGAAATGTAAACGATATATGCGTTTTGATAATTTGATAAAATCTCTCCCGGCGTAACGTAACCACACTATTGCGCACACACAATATGCGACAGAGTCGCGACGAATAAAACGCGCGAAAACAGTGGTTGCCGCAACCGGATCTGAGACTGACGATAATGAAACGATCAATTTGCGACGATACCTGATCTGGCGACGAGAGACGCTCTGCCCAGATAAGCCGTGGACTCGTTTCCGCTTAATTCGCTGTTATTGCCGGCATGTCCGGTGTTTGCGGTTGCGGCCATCGCGATGTCGCCGTGTCTGCAACCTACCCTAAAATAAAATCGCACGCGCGTTGACGCGAGCGTTTGTTTGCGACAAAAAAAAAACAAATTTATAAAAAAATGAAAAATAAAAAAAATAAACGTTTGCGCCGAGGCTCAACTCCGGCGCAATTTTTCTCTTGCAAATCTTGGGAATTAAATCAATAAATTTCACCGTCGTATTATAAATATCGAAAATATATATTCTCAGAAATATTATATATTACGCGATATGTTTGCCGTTGCGATGAGACTCTTTACGTGGGCGCGCACATATATCTCTTGTTACATTTTCACTTTGCGTATTTAATCTTTCTCGCGTTCCCGTGAGCGAATTTATAGAATTCAATTCTATTACTTTTACCGCAATTTATATCCGAGAGAGAGAGAAAGAGAGAGAGAGAGAGAGAGAGAGAGAGAAAGAGAGAGAGAAAGCGCGGGCGTCTAAAAGCGCGAGAGATTGATCGAGCGGTCGCGTTAGCAACTTTGAGAGTTTGGCACGGGAGCGGCTGTTACATAATTACGGTCTTTCCGAGAGTCTTGGTCGCGCGAGAACTCGAGAACACTCTTCTATGTATCTTCCGCGAAATTAATTCCGTCGCGGCAGCCAACTCGGAGACAATTTCTTAAAGAGAACAAATTTGCGCTTAGGAAATGCGACGTCCGCGCGCGACTCGTGATGTCCGTCGGATAAAATATAACGCGCGCATCCACCTCCTCCAACGTTTTTTACCTCCAACAACGATGGCAGTCGAAGAGTCCGAGGAACGCCTGGCGAAATTTTTTGTTCATGAAACAGTACGTGATGGGATTGCAGCAACTGGAGATGTAAGCCAGCAGTTGCACCAGACTGATGCCGGTGCTACCTACGACCGAGTACACAAGCTCGGGCGCGAAAAGGTACCACGTATTGATCACATGCAACGGCGCCCAGCACACGAAGAATTCCAGAACTATCACAAAGAGCATCCTGATCACCTGCAACATCGCGAAAAAAAGAGAGAGAGAGATTTATGTATTCGGTTTGCGATGCAACGAAAGGCGCGCGACGCGCGCACGTTTCTAGGCGGTGGTGCGATTGACAAGTATTCGAAACGCGTTATTAGATATAGCGATATATCACATATTGCTGTTGACTTAAGTTTCATCATTTGGAAGAACAACTGCGTCAAACGCTGGGCTTATGATCGCACGTGACAGCTCGCCGAAGTGAACGCTCTCGATAATTCAACGCGCCAGCTTCAACTATTGTCAAAATTTACGAGTTGGATTTCAAATTGCCGCCTTTGTTCGTCAGCCTAATGGTCCCGTGCGACTTCCGTTTATCTTGCGAAAAAAATGACTCGGTCGGAAAAAAAAATGTTCGAGCAACAAAGTCATCGATGCCGATACAAATGGCTGCTACACTTCGGCGAGCCGTCACGCAAACACGCGCAAAGACGAGCGTTTGAAGGATGAAAGCGTTGTCAACTTGACACCAGGAATGATGCGATAATACTGTCGCCCATTCCATTTTCGCGTGTCGAATATTCATCAATCGCTCCTCGTGTATTCAAAAAAAAGCAAGTATACCTTGCAACATTCCGACGTGCGGTCATATATATATATATACGACTTCTGTCTTCTGATTCGAGTATAGCATGACCGGGCGGTGTGCATGCGAGATATGCGGAATTAAATTGTCCTAAATACGAATATATAACGAGGGGAAAAAAAACGTGCGATTTGTGCGCTATGTTGTTGTGCTCGTAAAAAAAAACGAAGTACGAATATAAAATTCTTTGGACGTGAGTGTTACAAGTGGATAATAAAGGGTTAATATAATCTCGCGAGAGAGAGAGGGGTGAGAGGGTTGATAAACATCTCGTGACCTAGCGTGCGCCGCAATAACAGGCTTTTCCTATATTCGCTCCAGATCCCACGATTTCGTAGAAAACGGGACTTTCTAAATCTTTCCATGCGCCCCCGAACGCCGAGAAAGAGAGAGAGAAAGAGAGAGAGAGAGAGAAAGAGAGAGAACTTGCAATGTGCACTTTAAATGCATGCACGCGAAATTCCGCATTAAATTGTCGAAGCGAAAATTGTCGCTCTCTCTCTCTCTCTCTCTCTCTCGTGGCACAGTTCAATCCGGTTAACCAAACATTGGCACGTTACCTTCTTCTTCGCCTCGATGCTCTTCCCCATATAATTGCTTCGTATCACGTGCCGTCTGCTGAGAGGACAGGAGTCCTGCTGATGTTCGTCAGTAATCTCCTTCGTGTCCCGCGTTAAACAGCTGCTTCCGTTCGCTCGTATCTGAATCCTGGATCCCTGGGACAGATCTGTACTGTGACACTTGCTGGTGAGCACTCTGGAGACCGTTGTCGTCCGTGGTAACCGCACCTTTTTTTTATTTTTTTTAGAAGAGGAGAAGGAAGAGGAGAAACGCGTTGTAACGGTTAACCGTCGCACGTGCTGCTTTGAAATGTTCTCGAGGATGGCAGGCGAACTTAATCCGCCATCTTAATTCCGCAAACTTGTCTTACGCCCGTAGTCACGCGGGCCATTTAATTAGATTATGAAACCTCGATTAGAGACGAGATAAGTTAACGATATGCCATTTTCTCAAATTACATATCAAGATTGTAATGTTGCAAAGTGATGCATTAATAAAGCGACGGACAATGATGCAATTAATTTGATTATTATTTTTAAAAAACATAAAAAGTAAAAATTTTTTATATCTTCTTACAGTGAAAAATTGTTTCAACTTTAATTATAATTTTGTTTTAACTTTATCGATTTGACATTAATGGCGTAAAATGTAAGCATTAAAATAGCGGAAGTTCGAAAGATCCACAAATGTATTGTATTGCAATAAAAATAAAATTGTTTGAATTGAGAAAAATCTACGAAAAATTAGTTAATTGGTAACGGAACGTTTAATTTTCATTTTTTTAATTTATTTATTGTGTAAGAATCTAGGGTTGTCTCGTCATGAGGGAAACTTCAAAGTAGCGTTTAATATTCTCTTACCTTAGATGATACACTCTGAGGAGTTTCTAAGTGCCTCGGGGTAGACGAGATGCCACGACGTGATCTTGAAGTCGTGCCACAAGCGTCAAGCATCACCGCGGACGTTCTTCCATCTTGAGCACTGTTATTGTTGTGTGTCCGAGTCATCATGGTGGATCCCGTTCTGTCGACTGCAATTCATACAAGGTTTACAGTCTTTGATCTCAATCACACAGATAGAAAAAGATCAGTGTAGAAATTTTTAAATTGAGCTCGAGTACAATTTTATTTAACATACGAAAAAAAAAAAAAAACATTTTGGTCTAGAGTTTGCTTTTGTCATTCCCGACAACAAAAAGGCGGTTAATAATCGAACGTATGTCAAAGTTTATTTTTGCCTGTATTGTTGAGCCCGGCGACGGCGTTTGTGATGTGTGAACCCGTATATCAATAATAAAATACAGAAAATTTTGGACGACTTTATTATACGCGATAAGCAATTTCGCGTTGATACGCGTATTTTGTAAAGTTTTTACCGCGTGTTGTTGTTGCGTGAAAATTATGAAATTTTCATTCGACAAAAGAGTGAGCTTTCTGAAAATCTGCGGAAAATGGATTGGCTTTGACGCTTTAGCTTTGGGAAAAAATATTTTACCCGGGGATTTCGCACGGCTGGAGCTCAGCGGAGCTTGAACGCGAGAATTGGCACTGTCACCGGCGCGATATATCGGAGCGCGACGCTTCACTTACGTCTTCTGGTACACGTGGATGACTGCCGTATCTCGAGCTTCAGACCGCGCCAGAGTTTTTTCGCTATCAGCGAATAAGCAAGGCTCATGACCACCAACGGTATCAAGAGTAGCGTGCCGTCCAGGAAGAGATTGTACGCTCTCTCGGTGCCGACGCTCGGCCACTCTTCGCGACATTTACGTCTTCCTGGAATCGCCGTGCGGCGAACAAAAAGTTGTCCAACCGTTTAGCCATAAAACGAAGAATGGGGGGTGGGGGAGGGATGAAGTCGCAGCGCAAGCGAAAAGATCAAATTTCCACCTCGCTCACGTAGCATTTTCTCAGGAAAAGACAGCCATGCGGTTGTGAAACGGAATGTGCAATCTATTGTCGCGTGTGTTTATACGAATAAATTAATTTAATTCAAAAACCTTGCTAATTAAAAATTTAGACAGAAGACTCCAAAGAATTAAAAAAAAACAAGCGAGAGAGAATAAAAGCTCGAACACTACTGGCTAGTGATGTGCATTTGTTTATGGATGTAAACGATTAAAAAAAAAAAATAAGACCGCCGTTTCATGAGCGAATTATTTTCGTGATTCGATAATTTCATTCTTTGTCTTAACTGAACTGAAGAAGCGACAAAGAGAACAAAACTTCATTAAAACAAACAACCCAACTCTCTTTGTCTATAGATATTTCAATATTCCTGAGAATTCAATACACCGGTAGTCACAAATGCGCATATTGGGTGAGCGCAAAAGTTTTGATGAACATCGTGATAGAGGAAGAGACGGAGAAAGAAATGGGCCGGAGTTATTAAAAATGATTTATTCATTCATTGCCCAGAGTAATCATCCCCCGGTTGTTTTTTTTTTTTTGCCACAACGTTCGCATCTATTAATGCGGCCGTATAAAACTCGGGGATCGGCATCTTAGAGAAATCATCGAAAACTTTTGCACTCACTCCGAATACGGCACATAAGCCGCCTGCGGAGTACCGAGAATTGGAATTTTGTAGAGAAAATCGAGGAAATGCATTCGCGTAGAATCTGGAAGAAAATGTCAACACAGCGCGGAAGCTTTGATATGTGGGAAGCAATTGTAACAAATATTGAAAATATTCGCATGAAGATCCAATCTGTGCATTTTGTAAGTGATTGCGAGAGCGATTGAAGAAAAATATATCGCAAATCTATTGCAAACACAATTCAAGCATAAAAAAAAAAAAAAAAAAAAAGCGATTCATTACGTTTACTTCTTCTTACCTCCGCGCAAGTCTTTCAATTGGGACATAACGAGAATTGGCATGTTCCATACGAGGCTGAGACTCCACACGACGGTGATCATTTTGTAAGCGTGAAACTGGGTCTGCCATCGTCTCGATTTCAGCGGTCGGCAGATGGCGAAGTAGCGTTCGAGCGAAATGGCAACCAGCGTCCAGACACCCACCGACACGGACACGGCTGGAAGCGAATAGAAGAAAAACGTCGTTGCGTTTTTATATTTGAATCGCATCGCGTGTCTCATCGAGAGACGCGCAGATTTAATCTCAATCGGTATCTTTGCGTCGCTTACATTTTATATCTCTGATATTTTTATACACCGCGCGTGTGCGCGCGCGTCTCTTCGCTTAATTCGACAATCTGTATTTGCACAGCGCGCATACTCTTGCGCACCGGTCTCTACACAATAAAAAAGTTAATACAGCCTTTTGTGATTCAAAGTATCGACATTTGATCAATTTATGGCTTTGAACTATAAATTGATCAGCTTTATGCTTCAGTTTGAAATTAAATAAGCCGATAGATTTAATTATCCCGCGAAACGTGGAAGAGAGAGAGAGAGAGAGAGAGAGAGA
>QVNW01001908.1:0-20874 GCA_014825475.1 Pseudomyrmex flavicornis
TTTTTTTTTTTTTTTTTTTTTTTAACTTTATCATCGATCTTTTTTTTTTTGCGACAGTAAAATCCAAACCGCTGGCATAATACGATTAACCCGAACATCGGAAAACACGCAAGAGGCGCATAAAAAACTGTACCGTAATGTAATGGGATAAAGTTGCACCGGCGGAACTTCTCCTGTTCCAGAAAACGTGTGGGATTGTAGTAACATGTTGCACATTCTGCATCTGGTTTTTGAGAGAGTTGTGTCATTTTGTTCTTGATATAAAATATAAATAAAACGTGTGTAATATTCTCCTCTTCAGTTACATAGCGGTTGATAACAAAATACAACTGCGACAGAGGCAAAATCACGAAAATAACGAAGACTAAAACTTAGGGGGATAGTTTTTCGGATATTAACGGGATCATCCTGAAGATGATCTTTTTCACGAAGTGAAAAGAACGCACAGCAGACCCGTGAAAAACGCGTTTCTCAGGTGTGCTTTGACACCGCCAATCAAAGGAAATTTTTCTCTGTGCGGCAACGAGCGTAGAAAGGAAAGATCTGTGATCTTTTCGAAAGGCATTGATGCATCACAGAGAATACGTACTACACACACGTTCTCTTTCGAGATAAAAACCAGGCATCTCTCTCTCATCCGTTTCCGCCAGGCGATGTGTGTGTTCAGTGATATGTTGCCTTAATCGTTCTAATTTATCGTTTTTTTTTTTTTGTTTTTTTTTTTGTTTTTTCGATCCGCCTACATTTGGAACATTTAAACGTGATAATATTTATTGATCACTCTTAAACTTTATGCGATTACAGATTTTCACTTGCTTAAGTCTAAGATCTGTAACAAAACAAACGTCAACTATAACGTCCGCAATCAGGAAACGATCACCGTGTTTTATCATCGTCACCATATCACGCGAATCGAAGAAGAATTCTTCAAATGTCACAAACGGGACGATCGTTTCGCGATTCAAAAACGCAATTCGTCGGATTGTGAGTTCGCGCGCGAACGGCGCCTCTTTCTTTCAGCGGAGGATTATCGGGGGGAGGGGGCGGGGAGGGAAGGGGGATGATAGCCTTCGCTATTCTACGAGGAAGAGACGATCTTTCTTTTCCCGGTATATATATTGGTACGCGAAGACGTACCAATTATCATAAAAAATCTTACCTCTGAATTTTTTGTCATGATATATATATATATATATATATATATATATATATATATATATATATATATATATAATGTTACTATATAATGTTAACAACGCTTAGAATTATTATTATTATTATTCGCTAAATTCATCCTAGATGACGATTATCGCTTTCGATTTCGAATCGCCAATTTACGCGAGTCGAGTCGCGGTTTCTCGCGCACGCTATTCCGAGAGTGCGATACCGGTAATATAAAATGACAAGAGTCGTTTTCGCTCAAAAAAATCGACGCGCCTCGGTGCGAAACGCGCGTACGAGCAGCTACGATATTAGATAGAGAAAAATGCATGTATATATATCCGCTTATATACATATAAACATATACATACACACACACAAACACACATTTATATATATGTGTATGTATATGTATACATATATATATATATATATCTCGGATGTCTCGCGGAAATCGCGCGTAACGATTTCACTTATACTTTATGTAGCTTGGCTTGAAAGACATCAGGTACATTTCAACGTTCCGTTACGTCAAACAGTGATTCGCTCGAGTGATACAAAACGGTACGCTCGATACCGGAACACGATATATGCAGATTTGTATGTGTGTATGTGTGTGTGTGCGTGCGCGCGCGTATCGTTTTCTCTCCGCTATTCAGTCGTGTGCATCGATCGCACCGTAGCGGGAGAAGGCGTACGTGTATTGTTCTATATATACGCGTGTGTGTGTGTGTATATATATATATATATATGTAATGTCTGTATACACAGCCGTTCCATCCAGCTTTGAGAAAAGCCATCCTCATTAATCGCGGCTTAAACGCTCCCGGAGGGAGCGCTTTTAAAGCGCCCGTTGCGGCACGCTCATCGATCGTCGTCGTCCTCGCTCCAAATTCGCGAGAATGAGACAGAATGAGAGTGTCGTGCCTCTCTCCCGAGAGTCGATAGTGCTAAATAGCGCACTTGCAATAAAACGCGATACTTTGCGCTCGCGCGAGATGCGCCGGATGCCGTGTCGAGATCGCGCGTATTACACACCCTGAATTTTGTTACGTATATGTATAAAAGTGTCTACGATGGAATATAATGCACGTTCGAAGAGATTCTCGCGCGAGAACACTCTCTTTGTTATTAGAGAAACGTGCGGATTGTGTATAAGAACGCGCGGGAGAAAGTACGCACTTTTTTTTTTTATCCTTTAAGTTCCTCGAAGTTAACAGGGAAGAAGACCGCGTTTTCGTCTTCTTCGCCGAGGAAAAAATAAAGAAACGAACGCTTCCTCGGCATGTTATCCGACGCACCACGACGTAAAAACATCGCGCACTAAAGACACTGTCGCACGACTCGTATTTGTCACGACGACGTTTCGAAAGCACGCTCACGAAAGCGTGAAGACTGTAGGGGTGGCGCGGTCACGCTCCTTCGACCCCTCGCCGGCCCCGATGGCACTCCGACGGCGTTCCGGCTCCACGAAGAGAAGTAGCGGATTCTTCGGTGGAAGGTCGTCGCCGTCGTCGGGCAGACCGTAATCGGTGCGACAGGCGAACGCCACACTGTTCGCCCTACGTCGCGTCTTCACCTTGAGTGGCGCTCCGCGATCGGCGGCCTGCGTCTGCTGCTGCTGCTGCTGCTGTTGCTGCTGTTTATGCTGCTGCTGCTGCTGCTGCTGGTGTTGCTGCTGGTGCTGCTGCTGCTGCTGCTGGTGCTGGTGCTGTTGATGCTGCTGTTGTTGCTGCTGCTGTTGCTGCTGCTGCTGCTGCAAGCTGCTGCTTCTGCGGCTGCCGCGTCGCGTAAAGTGCGACAATCGGCTGGATGGAACGGCTCGCTTTCAGTCACCCCGATGTTTCACATCTGTACCCGTCGTCGCCTCGACGCTGTTAGATCCGCGCTCGCTCGCCCCGACCGAGTCCCCCGGTCATAAGGGCGCGAGCGTCGTGCCGCGACGCGCCAGGCAAATCTCCAGCCACAGATGCGGCACAACCGTCATCACCAGCATCGTGCCGAGGCCTATCACGCGGTAACGGGTGCACACCACGCCGTGCAGACCGAGCGCGAGGGTCAGCCCGAGCCAGCGCCAGAAGAGCGACGTCGACAACGGGCCCTGCCACGAGTTCGGATACAGGCCCATCACCAGCGCTGGAAAGTCAAGAACTTTTCTCGATCTTCACTCGCGACTTCATTTCTATCTTAAGGATGAATTGTGTCTTTTGATTTTGCTTTCAATTTGTTTGCGTATTTTACTAAGAAAAAACCAGCGATATTTTGTGAAAAAGAATTTATATTTTTTTTTTTGCGCGAAGAGAATCTCCCATTGTTTCAATATGCTCACGATTTATATAGAGTTTGAAAAAAAATACAACAGAGAGAGAGAGAGAGAGAGAGTAAATTAAAGTCTGTTATTTTTGGTATTGTCTCCTTCAGCGCTTGGAGAGACATTACGACAAACGATGCGTCTTTTTGTTCGCGGTTTGTTGTTTGTTCAATCACGCGACAGAACGTGTATGCGATTCGTTAAATATGTGCACAACTGGCGAACGGCGCCGCTGTAACTTTTGACAAGACGCAATTCTATCTCGCGCACCACGAGACGGAACACCTCTAGAGTTTCGAAATCATTGAAACTTGCTCGGAGCTTAAACGCGAGTTCGTTAGTTTCCAAGAGCCCATCCATTCGACTTCGCGAGCCCCGTCTTCACACGAAAGCTACTTTGACACTATGTGAGATTGCACAGACACACATATACAACTGTACAACTTACTGTATATCAGAGTCTCCCAGATGGAGTTACAAAGTCCCCAAGCGGCTGATATGACGTAAAAGACAGCTGGATCGTCTCTCGTCGGTTTCCAGACAAGCAGGAGGAGCAAAAGAACGAAGTGAAAAGCGAAACCCACGGCTGAAATGTAAAGAACAAAAAGTTTTCCTCTCTTTCTGAAAAAATCCGCGATCGAGGAAGATTGAAACAGGCCGGGAATATCATCGTTGCGTCTTAGAAATTGTTAACGGTTCCATCAATCGCCCATATGTTGGTTGGTCTCGATTGTGTTAAAACTTACTTACCCACGACAAAATACCTTTTGTCCGCAACGTGCCTAAGTAACATCGAGAGCGTAACGGTGGCGACGGCTTGCAGGAAGGCCAAGGTCAGGAAGCACACGGCGACGGTGCGAGCGCCGCCCAAAGTGCAACCCACATATGCCTGTGCAAAACACACACACAAAAAAAAAAAAAAGGCTTGTAGTTATAGACGCGTTTTATTTCAAAGAAAACATACGATACTAAATATAGACGGGATTTAATAAAGGAAATTTCACAAGATCAGCGTCGTGTGTGTTCGCGTCTGAGAAAAATATTTTTTCAAGCTACACTTGTCCAACGGACTTGCGGGAAATCTGAGAATATTTGTCTCGAAAATAAAATCTTTTTTATTTCGACTTACAAATACATTAATTCTAAAATTGCAATACGACAGATAGATATAGCTCGTTGAAAAAAAAAAAAAAAAAAAAAAAAAAAAAAAACGAAAAAGAATCGAATGTTGAAATTTTTTATATCAACAAAGTCCGCACGTGTCGAAAAGTAACAAGAGTATATTTATTTTCAAATGCGTAATCGTCATTTTCACCTCCATGAAATCATCGTAGATGAAACCCTGCTCCAGGCCGATGAAAAACGTGAGAGGAGCTGCGAGCTGAAGCTTCGGATCCTGAAACGCGCATTTTACGGACTTGAGGATGTCCTTGACGCATTTGCAATCGTGTTTCAGCGACTTTTGCATCCTGTAGTCGAGGAACGCGCAGGATATGAAGAAACCGAGTATCGCCAAGCCGAGCCAGATGCTGACGAGCACCGTCGACGCGTCTGACGTGATCGTCGGCAACGATTCGTTGTAAAAGTACATCTCACCGGAGCAGTACTCGGCCCCGCAAACCTCCCCCATGTCGCTGTATACTGTGCTGGCAGACGGTATCAGGCCCATTAGGCTAATGAGGATCGTGGCGATGAGACAACCTGGTGTGACAATACAAAAATCGTTGCGCACGTTAGTTCTTTCTTGAAGATCAAAGACTGACTGAATTAAATTTGTCAGTCTCAAGAGAAGTCGAAGAAAAATAATGGCCGTTGTGTACCAATTGCGAGGCCGATGTCCTCGGCCAGCTTGATTCCCCGATTGAGCCTTCTCAGCAAGCATTCGCGTCGCGTTTCGTCTGGATCCTCGGGACTTACGCAGCAAACCAGCGCCATGCTCGTCGCGCACCAGTTAACGTGCGACGTCCTCGCCAGGAAGCTCGAGCTGACGCAGCAGCCCAGCATCGCGTAGCTCGGGGCGAGTATGTACCTGACGATCCGGAAGAGCGCGCGTATTAATATCCATTAAGTAATATCTATATTTTTTCGCTGACGCTCTTTTCGCACATTCTTTCAATTTTTCTTCCTTCTTTTTTTCTTAATAAAATACATTACTTTGATATTTAAGATGTAAACTAAAAAAAAAAAAAAAGAAAAAATGACTAAAAGTATAACAAATACGTGTAACTTTAGTGATAGGTAAATAAATTTTTGTAAAATCTCTCTTAAATCCCCGTACCATTTGGGATACAGATGCACGCCGACGAAGATCGCGGTGACCACGTGACTCGCGGTGATGGCGAGATTCGGGCCGAGCCGTTGCACGACGATGGGCGCGAAACAGCTGGTGGCGGTGGCCATCAGATAGAAGAGCGCGAGGAGCATCGGTCCCAGACGGGGCTCGAACGCGCCCAAACCCGCTTGAAGCGGAAAGATGAGCAGAGTGGCGGCCGAGCAGCTCGCGTGGCCGAGCAACACGGCCACGATGTGGCGTATCACGACACCACGTCGCGGCCGGAGTCGTGCGGCCGGCGTCGTGCGAACCGCCGCGATCAGCCGGTGCACCGACGACGCGCCCGCGGTCGAGTTCATGGAGTCGCGTCGCCGCCACGGCAGCGCCGAGATGCGCGTCGACCGGCAGGAGATCGGCGAGTATGCAGCCATGTGCTGGGAAAAAAATGAGAGGAATCGAAGATACATTTCGCTTGTAATGTAAAGTAAATGTCCCAATAACCGGAAACAAATAACATTTGCCTGGTTATTTGAACATTTATTAGTTTTTGCGTCACACGTACACGCACACGCATTTCTATATCGTCTCGATATTGCAATCAATTTTATTAATATTTCAAAGTTGCTACTGTTAATTGTACTATCCTGAAAGATTCATTATCTCAATACCTCCAACATGGCATCGTTTTCTCGCGAGCCGCCGCTGGTTCTCTTCCCGCGTTTGTGCGTATGCGGAGGCAGCGGCGGCAATCGTATCGGACCAAGACAACCGATGGGCGCCGGTTTGAACACCGGGCTCCCCAGTTTGTCCTTGTCCAGCTCGTGAAGATTCGGCAAGGACCCCATTATTTTCCACTCCGCCGCTGTCACTCCGTGATTATCTGTGTTATCTCTTTACGCGCGATCGGGCACCACGCTCGATCTCACTGCAATCGAGTAGCCGTCGTCACGAACGCCGCTCTTCTCATCTGCGAGTTGGTCACCTATATATAAGTGAAGAAAGGAAAGAAATTTCGTACGACGCACATCAAACAATATGAGGGGGGAGGGTGGGGGAGTATTTTTTTGTAAAAGTGAAAACTTTCACGCGGATTATATATTCTTATATGTATATTGGACTTATTTACTTAAATAACAGTTTTTTGTGCGAAACTGTTTTCGTCAATTTTTAACAATCGTGAATGAACTACAGCATTTCAAATATCTGATCGAATCTGATCAGATATACTGTATCGGATGAAATACAGCGCGCGCCTGCCATTCGCTTGAAATGAGAAAATTGCCATTTATGTTACGCGCATTGCATAATTCAATTGACGATTCTCGGGATTCTCGTGCCAATTACAAGATGGAAGAAAAAAGAAAAAAAAACGAACAGGTAGATAAAAATCCGCGCGCCAGCCTTGAACAAGAACTTTGCGGAGCGCGAGAAACTCTACGCCGATAGTATATGTGTATATATAAATAAATGAATGCACTTTGGTAAGCGACCTTGGATGTCGCTTCGTCGAACAATTTCGTTTAATCACAACGATCCGAACCGCTATGATCGGCCAATTGAAAACCGGAAATGCAAATTTCACACGGGTGTGGAAACGAGACCCGTGTAATTGCGTAACTCGCGATTTTAACAGATCGAATAGCGGAGATCTAATAAATCTATTAACAACAAAAAAAAAAAAAAAAAAAAAAAAAAAAAAAAAGAGGTTATTTGTGCGAATGCGGTGATTATTATCTGCTTGCGCAACACGCGCTTGCAAATATCGAACACCTGTTTTACAACACACTCCTCCGTGACGTGCGCGGTCTCCGCCGAGATGATCTACCAATCGAAGATAGAGAACGAATCAATAGCAATGTGTTTTGCTTCCTGCCATATTCTAATTACTTCAGATTTCTGCGTATTAAACTGTGATTAAAGAAACGAGCATTTTTAATGCGATGTTTAATGCGATCGACACTTACATTTGCGTAATCTTGAGTATTTATAAATAAGAATAATTTAAAAATATATATTATGAATCGCGGAATACTCGACAGCAAGACAATAGCAATTTATTATCGCATTTTTTTTTTTTTTTTTTTTTTTTATATTATTTTGTTCTGATACGTTGCAGCAAAAAAAAAAGAGAGAACAAAAATTGCGAAGTTTGTACAAGATAACACTCGGGAACGGTGCCTGCGAGTGCTCCTCTTAAAGAACAAAACGTTGTCGAGAGGCCATTCACTGAGTCCATCGAAGAGTTCGATTATATTGAGAGGAACTTACAAGGAAAGAGTAGATCTCTCGAGTTTTAAGGCAACTGTACGAGTACTCATGCGACTTGGGGTTGACTCTTTTTTTTTTTTTTTTTTTTTTTTTTTTTTTTTTTTTTCTATCGAGTCTTTGTAACTTCGGCGGCACGTGTGTCGCGCGCGGTTCGACGGCGGAATCAACATGTGGAAGTTCTATCGAAAAAACCAAACGCCTACGTAGGTGTAGTTGAAGGCGAGCGAGTTTCCGACATGTGTAAAACTACACCTGCGAGAGCTGCAGATCTCTCGCGAGAATACGCGAGGACTTAATAATATCGCCGCGTGCGAGATATATTATTTGTTACGCGGATGTGCATCTCGCGACGTTGCGAGGCGTCACAGTAGGGAGAGAGAAGAAAATGCGGCCGATGCGACGTAGCGTTGAATCGATATTTCGTTTTTCAGCACTGTCCGCGCTCTCGACCTTGGCTATTATTCTCGCGTCGGCCCACGTAACGTTAAAGCTGCCGATAATTACGTGGGTTTGCGCCACCGAACCCGAGTAACGCGCAACAACGATTGAAAATGAAAGAGAGAGAGAAAAAAAAAACACTAAAACGCTGCAACGCTATCCAGCTACGCTTCACGTGCGAACGCGTGATAGGCCAACAAAAAAACAAGTGCAGACAATAAAATTGTGTCTTCGACAACTAACTAATTAGCGAGTATATCTTTGAAGGGAGGAAAAAAAACACACATTAAGCGAATTAAAGTCTAATTCGCGGTGCAATTAATCTGAGAGCTTGAAAATTGAAAAAAAAAAAATAACTCCTCTATTTCCAACAAATCGCATTCAAATCTTAATTAGATATATTATTTTCACGTCTAGGGAATGTAAATTACATCAACACACGAGCCATCCGATCGAAAAGATAGAGCTATTTATCTATCTCTTTCACGGTACGTTACACGTGATAATAATGTAGCTTATTGGAGAATCACTCAAAGACAACGAAGTGATGAAGCATTTTATCGTATATATACGACCGACTTGTATATTTAGACGGAGATCGTCAGAGGCGGTTTTTTAAATCTTAAACGCGGAGCAAAACTGCACACAGACGACGACGAATAAAATAGAGATCGTAAATAAGGGGGAAACGGGTGGCTTACGTTTTCGCGTTTAAATTGTCGTTGCGCGGCCGACAATCGACAATCGCCATCCTCTTCGGGGCGCTGCCAAAACTCAGCCAGTTGTCGGACGACGGATCGTCATGGGGCATGATCACTGCACGTGAAACCGATCGTTGCTCTCATTTCGTGCCGGACTGCGATGGACTTCGTCATTCGCGGCGCGAATCTCGCGTTCAAGCGTCGACGGTTTCACACGCGACGCTTCTTAAATTCTCACTCCGCGACACTCGCGGGATTATCAGAGCGATTCCGAGAATCTGTCCTCGCGACTGTTCGCATTTCGCGCGTCACTCGAATCGAACTCAATCTTGAACTCGAACTTTTTTTTTCTCTCTCTCTTTTTCCCCTCGAAGCTGACGCAGTCTCAGGAAGTGCCCCGTTCGGCGCAAGAACCTCACACCGCGATCGCACACCGCGCGTTTGAGAATCAAATTAAATGCAGACGAACAATTGAACTCCGAAACGGCGTATCTGCGAAATCTCAGAGTTCGCCGGAAACAACGACGACGGAGAAAAAAATAGAGAAAGAGTTAATCGCCATGAATCATGCGCGGATACATCAGCGTTGTAACACTTCGGGAGCCATTATTAAACGCGCGCGGTACATTGACACGAATGAGTCGCGAAATATACGAAGGACACGAAGGACCGAAAGAACGCGTCGGGAATCACTGACGTACGCGACATCAATCATCGGACTGTTGTCGCGGCGAAACGAGATCTCAAGCGGATTTAATTGATCGTCTCTTTGTTTCTCCGCTAGTCGACGGTCCAGTGTGAATTTCTTCTTCGGGGAAAAAACATAAACACCGCGTGTTACTTCGTTATTCTCACATTTCCGCTTGTGGCTTCCTCGCGTTCTTCCTTTTCGTCGCTCGTTTTCTTCGCAACCCCCCGTTCAGTTCCCGAGAATCGACAGTCACCCGGGATCCCGATTCGCGCTCCGCGATGACAGAATTCAGGTCCTGGGAAGACCGACGAAGGAACGACTCGCAACACGGCTTGATTCTCCGCACGGAATTCGGTGTCGCTCGGTTCTGCTCGAGTCAGCTCGGCTCGGCCTCCTCTTCTGATGGTCGATAATAGTGAGAGTGCGTACTGAACGCGCGCTCCTTTAATTCTCGCTCCGAATCTTCTCCCAAGTGTGAATTTCCCTTCAAACCTCATCGTGTTCTGCGCGAAAAAGTTATCGAGATCCGATCGATTCGCAAATGATCTCATCAAGCTATCGATAATAGACGCGGACATGGTTGCGATCATCCGCTGGACAATTTGCCCTGCGGTCGTTTTCCGCAACGAAGTATGGCAGCACGTATTCACCGTGTCTCATTTTTAAAAATAAATGTAATTCATGTAACGCCGCAAAATATGCTGAAAAAATATATGCTCGCACACACAAAGCAAAACCAATAAACTTTTTTAATTTTATCAGTGCAATATAATATAAATTTTTCTCTAAACCTCACACACATACATTTAATAACAAATTTATTAAAATATGTGAAAGTTTTGCATATACGTTAAAAAACGACATATCTCGCGCGACTCGCATTTGAAACGAAGACAAGCGAGTTTCGAATTTAATTGGCATCGAAATCCTCCTGTGGCTTGTTCAAAAATCAGGTCGGGGTCGCGCGAGGACGATATTAGATCCATAATCAGTATATCTCTGAGCCACTAATGATTCGCGCTTTTGCGGGGGAGGGAACGAAGGTTTCGCTCGCGAATCCACAGCGGCCGTCCAACGTTATGCACGCGCCGCGTGCGGCTTGCGCGTCTTTCAATTCCGTTGTCGTCGAGGGTAACGTCGATTGTTGCATCTGTCACGCGTGGCTGACACGTTTGATAGCGGAGGAGAATCGAGCGCCAACTTGAAAGCGGTTCGAGACATCTCTCTATCGACAGGGTGTAGATTTAATTAAATCGAAAGAAGCTGCTGTACTCTATTTAAAATAATATCAAACAATTGAAACGATTAATTGAATAGTTGCAATTTGTGCTTTCTTTTTCAATATGTATCTGCCTTGATAAAATAATTGATAATTTACCACGTGTTTTGTAAAACAGTTCTATTTTTTTTTTTTTTTAATTAATATTGTCGAGAATTAGTTTAATTTTTTTTTTTACATAAGTATATCAGGAACAAATTGTGACGCGACTATATGTTCGATCACCGTCAGAAACAGATCCGTTTACGCGGGAGTTCTTCTACGACTTTAAAATCGAAAGCTCTGGTGAGAGTTAATATACTTACAAAATGTTATTTAAGGTCTAAGTTCTATCACGAGACAAAAGTTCTGACGTAAATTCCAATTTTTTATATGATGTTGTCTGAACTAATCTTCATTTTTTTTAAACAAAAACGCAGTCGACTATTTTAATGAAACAAATTAAGTTGAACACAGGTATGAAACATTGACAAATGTGGTATACGCAAATTCTTTGTGTTCGTATTTCTTTAACTTGAGATATTTTCCAAAAACTATTAAATATATCTTCAAACTGTCTAAAAAGCAGACATTAAAAAAAAAAATAATAACGTTACCGACCATTTCGATTTAATAAATTGATCTAAAGTGATAGACGTGATAGAAAAATCTCTTTTAGCACCCACAAAATCCAGCCCTATGTGATAGAACTACCTTAAATCGTCGTTCTTCATTTATAAAATATTTTTTTACAAATAGTTTATTTTATTTCATCAATAATTATATTCTTAGTCACGCATAGTACGCGTTTTTTTCTTGTAAATTTTAATAGCTCCCTTTCAACACCCACGAAATTCGGCCCTACGTGATAGAACTACCTTAAAACAAAAAAAATATCAATAAAAAAAAACAAAACATTTTACAAGCTACATAACTTCTTCTTTGTACAACATCTAGATCGAGCGTACAAAGACACGCACGTTGGCGTTTGCGAAAGAATCGAGCAATGAATAATCGTGATATGTATGTGATTAGTATCGTTTTTATCCTCCTCCGATGATCACATTTTCTGATTGATGATCGCAATCGCTACAATAGAACATAGGCATGTCCTGTTCCTGTCTCTCAAGGAGATACGTCGAACCGCCATTTATTATTGCATATCAACGCATTTAACAGCCGTGGACATGAGGCATTATGAAGTATGTCAATGTTACGACGATCGCATGCCACTTACGTGCACATGTAACGTAAGTATGTGCTAGTCGCTCTTCGTGGGGTTGATCACCTCGAGGCGCTTATTGTGCTCTACCGGTCGACTGAAACCAACTCTTCCCAAGCTGGGACCAATTAGTGACAGTTAGAAACCGTCGAACCGTTTCGCGCGCGACTTGCATATCATCGAACCGAGCGAACACTTGTTTCCTGATATTTAAGGTAGTTCTGTCACGAGACAAAAGTTCCGACACAAATTCCAATTTTTTATATAATATTGATCTGAACCAATCTTTATTTTTTTTAACCAAAAAAACAGTCGGTTACCGATCATTTTAATGAAACAAATTCAGTTTAACACAGGTATAAAACATTGACATTATATGTGGTATACGCAAATTCTTTGTGTTCGTATTTCTTTAGCTTATAGACTTGAGATCTTTTCCAAAACCTACTAAATGTATCTTCAAACTGTCTAAAAAGCAGACATTAAAAAAAAAAATAATAACGTTACCGACCATTTCGATTTAATAAATTGATCTAAAGTGATTGATGTGATAGAAAACTCCCTTTTAGCCCTTAAAATCCAGCCCTACGGGATCCAGAACTACCTTAAATTGTCGTTCTTTCTTCATTTATAAAATAATTTTTTTACAAATAGTTTTTATTTTATTTCATCAACAATTATATTCTTAGTTTCGTGCATAGTACGCGTTTTTTCTTGCAAATTTTAATAAATCCTTTTTAGCACCCACGAGATCCACGGCCCTACGTGATAGAACTACATACCTTAAATAGAGGCAAGAATTTTTTTCGTCTTTTCAAACAATATTAACGAGTATTTCACCGGAACTTTATAAGACGTTAATAATGATCATCTACCAAAGACAGTGTAAGGTCTTTTCTTTTCTTTCGCAATTATCAAGCATAATTATGTTAATTATTACAAAAAAGTTTGTAATACGCTATTTTCTGTATTACTAATTTCGCGTAGACGGACTTGGGGGAAGACTCTTCGTTACGTTTTCACAACGCGAAGCATTGTTGTGTGTTTCCCCGCTTCTTCCTTCGGTTATCCGTGCCTGTTTCTAAATGATGTAACGAGTAAGGTGCAAGCGGTCAAGTCATGACGCAACCTTGAAAATCGAAGATCGAGAGTAGTACCGTCTCGTCGTATATATATATATATAATGTCCTGTGTGTGTGCGCGCGTATACCATCGAGGATACGTATTCTCTATCCCCTTCCTCGCTCTCAACCGCTACTGACGGAAGGAAGGTTCGATCCTTGGACACTTTCTTATAAATGAAGGTTGAGCACCGGCGCGCCTCATTTGACGCTCCACCCTCCGTAAGCGCGAAGGGATCGATCGATCCGCGGGACCGTTTTTCTCCGCGCTCTCCCGTTTTTTCTCACGTTGCATCTTCCTCCTGTTGTTCGTATTGTACGCGCGTATCGATTGGTGCGTGAACGTTCTCCGATCCTTTCTTCTGAAGTTCGGGAATAACTCAATTGCGGGACTTCGTCGAAAGGGACACGTGAGTAATTTTGTGATTTTTGTCACAGGATAAAAGGGATTTGCAAAGGGGTCCAGTTGCGACAAATTGTTCGCTATCATTTTTTTTTTTTTTTTTATGTTTTTTATGAAAGACGATAGAAAGAAAATATAAGTGGTTATATTTTACGAGCTGTCCTTTGCCGAAGAGGACAAACACAATTTATCTTGCGACAGAAATCGAAAAAAAGACACAGTCGCAAAAAAACTTCAATATATAAAAGCATTAAGGTTTTTTTTGCGTTCCGTTCAATTATGTCCGAGATTTGGGCTAGCCGCTACTTTTTTTGCGAGATAAATTGCTCATGTTTTGTGAAGTAATTCACTCTCATTGGTTTTCCTCCAACGATTTTTGGACCAAACTCTTTTTTCAACCGATTAGATTTAACAAACGAAATAAATTGCAAGTCAAGAGTAGGCTTTTAAACGGAAAGTGTTAAATGTTAAAATTTAGCATTTAATTATATAACACTTTGCATTAACCGGAGGAAAAAAACTGTAATTAAGAATAGTCACACTCGGTATAACGTTCGGATTTGCAAGACCGGATTTGCACAATTGGGACTGAATGCGAAAAGAAAAAAGCGGCGGTGAAAGTATCGAGTGAACGTGCGAGAGAAAGACAATACGCGCACCTTCGACAGTACATGTGCAACACAATGATATGTAACAAACGAATATAAACACAATATCGATACAAATATTTTATATTAAATTCTCGGCAAAAATATATTACATTTTAAAATAAATTTTGTAGCAAGAGTGCCGGGGGGTTAGAGAGAATGAAAATTTATCAATCAAAAGATGAAAGAGAGGAAAAAAAGGAGTATGCGTCAGAAAGGGAGAGATATAGGGAGAATTACTCAGCGATAACACGAAATTAGACAGTGTCGAAACCGGAGTCGTTTTGTGAGAAATTGCCACAAACGCCGATGTAAAGCCATAGTCTAAAATTAAGTGTGAAAATAATCTGCTATGAAGACTGTGCTTCCGCCTCGTTTAATCATAATTTGCTCTTGATTATAGGTTGTTAAAAGCGCGACTACCAGGACTACAAGCTCGATAAATATAGTATTTAATACAAACATACGACTAGCTTCTTGAATTAATTGACATGACGTGTGATCGAAATGAATTTTTCGAGCCCCACTTCTCAATTGCTCGTCGATGCGATTAATTGGATCTGGTAAATTAATTAAAACCGATATTACAACATACACTCACTTGTTTGCACTCATTTGCGCGGCGGATATATACGTACGTAATGGAGGCATGTTAGATCCGCGTCCAATCCTGCACGATCTACGCCCATAACGTTTTCCACACTCGGTCTCCGAAGCCTTCGGCAGGCATTTAATTATAAAGTCTACGACGAGATCGTTTCTCGATCACACCCGCGCGCATTTGCGACGCCGATCGACGCGCGACGCGCGATGTGGCTAGGTATTGACGTCGCGGTAAAATCGCGTGGTTTCTTCTCTCGCCGCGTGCCTTGAAAGTACTCCAGTCGTTTTATTAATTGTTGTTTAATATTCGTTTCTCATTGTCACACATTCTTGTTGCGTTCAGCATCTTGAGTTCGCCGCGTGTTTGAAATGACATTTAGTTTTTGCGAATGATAAATGTAGATCGTAAGGATGTTCTATGTATAAATAATCATCTTGTATGAGAAATAACTAACCGTAGGTAAAAAACTGCTCACACAAGTGATGAAATGTGTCAGATTTGCGCTCGTTTAATTTCGCGTAGTTTGAATCAGTCAATACTTATGTACAGAGTAAACAGTGCCGCACTTGTAGAGAATTTAATTAGATTTGTGTAACATATATATATATATATATGTTTACACACAGTCCCTCGGTGTTCATTAACACAAACACGTTACTCACCTACTTTCGTTAGACTCGACGTCTTTTGCATTTAAGTTTGTTGTCGAAAGCAAAATTTCTCTTCTTACGGGTTTTCATCAAAGTTTTATCAAAAAGAAAAAAAGTGTTTTCAAAGCTTTCTTTCTCGCACCAGTTTTCTGTTATACAATATTTACGCATGTATAACTTACAGAAGACTTGCTCTCGTACACAACACGTTGTTCATCGCCCGGCGGAATCTCTCGAACACACGACGGTGAGAAAAAAAAAATCATTAAATCCGATCGGCCGGAAAAACACGGAAAGGTCCCCTCGGGAAAAGCGAGATGGCTTAAGCGGCCGAATGGCTTTTACACGTATAATCGATCGACGGGTCGCGCGAACTCTCTCTCTTTCCTCCGGACAATAATAAATACCGGTATCGAAAACGAGCACACACACCCGTGAAGACGGGTTATATTCTTACCCAAAAAAATTATCACTTTACATAGTAATTTTTAAAATTTTTTTAAACACAAGAGCAACGTATTTTGCGCATAATATTTTTAGGACAAATTAAACTAAACACGAGTGTCAAGCAAATTAAAAGCAAAAAAAAAAAAAACAATTAAAATATTGTTCGAGAAACAATAGATTTCTAAACTTCGTGATTCGTATTCTAATCATCGCGTGCGCAATTATATATTTTTTCTCGCATTATCGCTTGTTATTCGAGCGGGAAGCATGTATCGTTCCGCCTTGACGCGCGCGCGCTCTCTTTCTCTCTTCTGTTTATTCCGATGCTAATTACCGGTAACACACGACTGTACAGAAGTAGTAGAAAATAAATATTTATACATGGAAATGTGTAAACTCCGAGATAAATAAATTACTGTGTAAAAAAAAAGACAAAGTCTCTTTTTAATTTATCAAGGAAGTAATCGAGATGTACCGTCTTCTGTAAATTTTCAAAGTTACAATCTTGATTGCGGAGTAACACAGATCATTAGCCAATTCAATTTGCACAATTGTATTTTTTCTAGAAACGAGCATTTATGCGAATATTTATTTAATAAAAATAGCTCGAAGCGTCTGTTTATTTTATTCTTGGTGATTAAATAGGAAATATACGTCCGTGTAATTGCAAGATTGCAAAATTTCCGATACTCGCTGTGCAATAATACGATAATAAGCGTAACAACAATAATTTCACATAATAAAAATTAAATAGATTACACACCACGCTACTATCGAGTTAATGGAAAAAAAAAAAAAAAAAAAACGGAAGTATTTTGCGTTGCGATTGTGTTCTATTGTTTCTCATACAATATTTTAATTTTCTTTGCTAACTTTGTCGATCATCATGACAATTAATTTATCTTAAAAATCTTATGCGTCGAAAACAAAAGTCGATTTCTACGAACTACGCTCTGTGAACTACGCGATAATTAACAGAAAATTAAAAAAATATCGAAAAACCAATTTACGTCAGTGTGTTCTTTGTCACCTCAAAAAATAATTTGCACACGAGAAGGTTATAAACGTAATTATAACATGCAAGTTTAATGTAATGTAATTATAATATGCATAAGTGTGTATACGTGCAAAGAGCAAGTGTCGGTCAGCTTTATTTCGCAATAAATAATTGAAGAGCAAAATATCGCAGCTTAAAAAGGTATTAAAACGATGTGACGATGTTATCTTCTTTTTATTAACTTATATCACACAATATTAATTCCGCATAAGAATACACGCGAGCACATCTCTCTCGTTTTTTGTTTTTTTTTACGACAATAATCATCTTCCGTTACCGCACCTTCATTGGCATCATTTTGCAAACCAAATGTGGCAAAGATGCCGTGGAAAAGATAAACAGCGCATGATTTTACAACTCGCTCGTTACTCGATGATCTTATTCATGCGCGCTTTATCTGTTATCTATCGTACGCGCGTGGTCAAGGATTTTTTTTTATTAAACTTACGATTACATTACACATAAATCATATTCGTGTCTTCCACTCGATAACTTCCGGTTTGTTCGGCATTATGCCTCGCGGCAATTTTCATAGTTGTAAACCGTTGTATATCCGTAATAACAAACTTGTGCGAACGCTACTACCTCCACGTTCTCTTCCACGCAATAAAAAAAAAAAAAAAAAAGTTAAACCAAGAGATAACGACTACAAGTTACCAGACATCGATTATATTCCCACTAAATATAGCAAATAATTATGTGTATCGCTCGAGTGTATCTCGGCGAGCCGCTCGCGCGTGTAATTACGACGAATCGAATTACAGATTCACATCACACCTAACGCGCTTTGCCGACAACAGAAAACGCTCTTTGAGAGAGATCCAATCGAAACTCGTCGTCGGAAAGATTAATTCGCTGTCACGCGAACACATTTTGTAACTATTGCCGCGCTTAGCAAGTCATTGTCAAGTTTGCACCTTGGCATTCTCGACAAATCACATCGTTTGAAATCGAAGGAGAAAATTCGTCAAACGCGCGTTTCCCGCGCGATATATATTGGAATGGAGCGACACAGTTGTGATAAAAGAGAAGAGATACGACGAAGTTTCAGCTTCAAGGCTTTTTGCCTCATTCGCACATTATTTCATCAACAATAATATCAAGTTATCGGTCAAAATATAGACTGTGAGATGTGTGACTGTAGGAAGCAAAAAAATTCTATAAGAAAAATCAATATCTGACATTAATTACAAACGCGCGAGAAAACTCGATTCTTCTCGAAAAGGCGATCTTTTATTCCGTCTCGCGAGAATTGCGAGCGAGACGCGAGACGCTACCATTGTGATGTAGAGATTACTAGATATTCAAATGACAGTTTTCGTTCCGTCTCAATGAGTTCGGTTCAAGGTGATCCGGCCGTGTGGCTCAAACTTCTTGCGCGCAAAGACACGAGCTTTTTTTTTTTTCGTTCGCTCGTGATTGCCGCTAGTAATTACGATTCTCCCCGATTCGTTACTCCCGCTGCGAAGACGATACGGTACGCGATGAAACGTAACGCTCTACGCGAAATAATGATTGTAATGAGTAATGATTGCAATGAGTATAACGACCGCGCACTTTCCCCTCGCAGGTGCTTTGCATGCAACGTGTGTCGGCGCGACACACGTGCAAAAATTTACCGTCGGATCGATCTTTTTAGACGCGAAATGCAAATCTGTCAGCAAAGTTCTTCGTGTTACAGTTTTTCTATAATACTTAGAAATACTGTAACGTTGAGTTTTGTTTCCAGTATTACGTAATAATTTTAGTAGTAGCAATTATAGTTAATTGCAGAAGTTTTTTTTTGTGTGTTAAATGTGTGCACTATTTAACGACAAATTGAAAAAAATAGCAAAATCATATCGGTAGTTTGAAATATCATTGTCAGATCTTTCTGAATGATCCTAGAAAGGTTAATTATATTCTTTACGCGTAACATTATTTCAAGTAAACTCGATTTTCCATTTATGTTCCGAACAGTCCGGTAGTGGTGAGAGAAAACGTGTTTCGCAGAAAACGCAGAACCAACTTGGGTTGCGCGCCTGATGATTGATCAGCGCGCCGCTCTTACAGTGACAAGTGCATGTACATACACGTAAATCGCTAACGCACAGACCTTGAGCAATTACCGGTATCGCGCCGATCGACGTACCCGCTAGTCTCTCGCGGCCAGGATATTGAAATAAAAATACTACTACCTATCGAACGCTGATGAATAATGAAAGAAGTCTTGTAATAACAATTTCCGAACGCGATTCATCATCTTGTTTTGGCGATGAACTCATACACATTCTTGCAATTATATACAAAGACTGAACTTGTCATTTATTAGCTTAAAAAAAAATTTAAATACATATAAATTATTTAAATGTTTCTTATTTTTCACATTAATCTTTATTAACTTTAATTTATTGATTTATAACTTTTTTGTTTATTTATTTATTTACTTGGAGAATCTTTAATTGACAGAACGCAGAAGTTTTGAGAAAAAAATATTTAAAAAATAAAACGGTTTTTTTTTTTTTTATCACGAGACATCTCTCTCTCTCTCTCTCTCTCTCTGTATGGTTGCAATTATCTCTTAATTAAAGTCATTGCAATTTACTGCACGCGCGCATTATACGCAATGTATATCCAAATAATAAGATAAGAATATAATGACGACGCGATGACTGATAAGTATTCACGTCTGCCAGCCATCGCGACAACCGCGACTTCTCTTATAATGTTAATTATATAATCTTCCTCGACATACATCTTGCGACGACAACGATAAGTAAAAAAATTCTTTATATGTATATATCTTTACGTATGTACATATATATATTGTGTGTGTACATATATATATATATTAGGCATGCATTTTCCAGATCAATCAAGGATGCTCAGCTCGATGATGCAGAAAGTTTCATTTCCCTACAAGCCTTACGCGCTGGCCGTAGTGTCGATCGGCTATGTTCTGGCAGAACTTGGCCATTTTTTGATAGGTAAAATCTCTACTCTTAAACCGACTCATCTTCGCCGATTGTTCTTCGAACAATTATATGATATTTTTACTGCGAAAATGTTTGAACATAATATAAGTTTCTGTATATTGCGCTATGTAATTTTAAAGCGTAATTTAATTTTCCCAACGCTAATCCCCGTGTCAATTTCTTCGTTGCAAAGGTGCAACGAGCAAGGCGATCGCCGAGGATCTGCACTACGGCGACATCGCCTGCCAGTTCAATTCGACGACGCTGTCGATGGTCGATGTTCCGATTAAATGCGAAGAAGCGAAGAATTCCACGTAGTAAGTTCACTCAAAACTGCGCCATCTCTGCTCCAGAAAGGTTTCAACCTGGAAAACGTTTCGCCGAGACACGGCGAATTACGCGTCTAACTGTAAGCGCAATTAAATCTCGGTATTTCCTTCTGCGAGAGACAAAACTCGATTTCCTTGCGGCTGATTGATTCATCTCGCGACACGTAATGTGCAGTATCACCAAGTTGCCACACGTGCGATGAGATCGTCGTCGCGAGATGAGTCGTCGGTTCTCGCTCGCGAGATTGATGGAGCTATTGTTAATTAACATTCCGAGGTAAAATATTCGCACGTTAAATACCGTAAATAATTCCGTGCGAGTCTCTCTCTCTCTCTCTCT
>QVNW01001909.1:0-15396 GCA_014825475.1 Pseudomyrmex flavicornis
CCCACTACTTTTAGAAGTAAATTTCTGATTGGTCAATTTTCTTACGACTACGTCTTACGTTCTTAAGTAATTTTGTGTGTGATGGCCTTTACTCCTTCTGAGATGTTAAAGTCATACTGGGACACCCTGTATATATGTGTGTGCTATACTATATATATATGTTATGTGTTATACACACACACACACACACACACACACATATATATATATATAATGTATATACATAGATAAGGATAGTTTTATATTTATGTATTTCTACGTGAATAATACATAGTGCAGATAACATAAACGGAATTTGTGTAGAAAGAGTTAAATTTTCCAGAACATGGTATACTTTTATATATGGCGAGCTCTTTTTTATATGTAGATAGATGTCATCCTACCGCATTGACGAATCAGCGACGTAAAGCAGAAGAGTAGTGCTAGAACGTAGTAAATGCGTAGTAAATTGCGCAATTAGACAATATTTACCTAACATAAAAACTCTAAAGCATTTGAAGATAGTTTAGTGCACGACAAGTTAACGAAGTTAATATTTTACTTTTGCGAGAATAAGAGATATATCAGCGATGGAGAATGTGAAAAACAAAACTGTAATGATTACGGGAGGAGCTACCGGATTAGGCTACAAATATGCCGAAATATTGCTAAAATATGGTGC
This sequence comes from Pseudomyrmex flavicornis, assembly GCA_014825475.1. Classification (NCBI taxonomy): domain Eukaryota; kingdom Metazoa; phylum Arthropoda; class Insecta; order Hymenoptera; family Formicidae; genus Pseudomyrmex; species Pseudomyrmex flavicornis. The sequence goes on from QVNW01001909.1 coordinate 662, forward strand.
AAGAAGTGTTGCTATAATTGATTTACCAATATCAAACGGTCAAAATGCAGCAACTACGTTGGAAAATGAATTTGGAAAAAATCGTGTTATTTTTGTTGCAACTGATGTAACTGAAAATTTGGAAACAGCATTTAAAACAGTTATCGATATGTTTAAAACGCTTGATATTCTTATTAACAACGCTGGTATCATGAACGAACATCTCATAGAGAAAACTATCAATATCAATGTAACAGCATTGATTCGCGGCTCTTTTTTGGCTCTTGACCATATGGGAAAGCATAAGAACGGCAAAGGTGGTGTAATCGTGAATATTTCATCTATATTTGGATTGTCGACAAATAGTTGCATACCAATATATTGCGGTTCGAAATACGCTGTTCTTGGATTTAGCCAGGCTTTGGCAGATTTATACGACATTACTGGAGTGCGAATTCTTATAATGTGTCCAGGTATTACACAGACAGCTATAATCGAGAATACCGAACACAGAATTTTTGATATTGCAAATACTACTTCAGTGCAATCATTATATGCGTTACCACAACAAACAACTGATAACACAGCATCTGCAATGTTAAATCTTATCCAAAAAGGTAAAAATGGAGCAGTTTGGGTTAGCGAAGGCGGTCAACCACCATATACTGTGGATTTTCCTCACTATTCTAAGCGATCTTTGCCTGTATAAAACTGTGATATCCTGTTTTATTGTTTTATTTAGTTCAGGGTTTTAATATATATGTACAAATAGTATGTACATATACAAGGATACAAATGTGCAATTATATTAAATAAAAAATATAAAGGTGGTAGTTAAAAAGTGAGTCTATTTACATATGCACCCTTATAAAATGTCATTCCCATCTTTAATATTTCTTTAGTATTTAAAATATCTATTTTAAAAATATCCTTTTAATCCTTAGAAGCTATTATATGAAAATCACGTTAATGCTGTCACGGGTGAAATTTTATTCCAGTATATTTTTTATTTTGGAAATAAAAAAAAATCATCAAAGAAGTTTAATCTCGTGCATCCTTCAAACATATCTGAATTCATTCTGATTGTGACGCAATTTTCTTATACGCAATGTTATAATTGTTTCAAGTTACAATCTGTAGTCTGAGTACATCACTTTTGAAACTGCATAGTTTTCAGAAAACTATAACTATAAATATTAAAATTATTTCGAATTAAAAAAAAGCTTATTGTAAGTTTTAACATATATGAATACTGTATAAGTATTACAACACAGTCGTATTTTAGATAATGACAAATATGTTAAAACTATATATGTTAAAACTTACAACACAGTCGTATTTTAGATAATGACAGATAAATATAAGCAACATATATATTTATGATTCTATGACACGAAACATAGATAACAATGATTCTCATTTTGACTTGCTAATATGATTTTCTTTATAAATGCATTAACAAGACAAATAAAGACTTATTTAAATATTTTTTACTAATTTTAAGTTTCTTCTATTTACGTTGAGATTGTATTTATTTTTTAAAGTTAATGTATGTAATATATACACATGTTGATTTTTTTCTACATGATACTTATTTTGTATCTTAAATTACTTTATTATACGTGTTATCCGTAATATATACTACATATAGTAAATATTCAATTTAAAGTAATATCATTAAGGAGTATTAGTAAGTATAACTAAATTTTAAATTCTATAAACTCAATATATTATCTATAAGTCTATATATTTAAATTTTTATTTACATAAGACTGATATAATAATAAAAGACTAACAAAGTAAAAAGCTTTGTAAAGATATATCAACACGTAGTTCTATAGAATTTACTAATATATATTAAGTTCTTTATTCTTAAAAAAATAGTAAAACTGTCATGGTAATAGTACAAATTTATTTAAGTATGACATTACAATAACCAATGTCTTAACAAGCACTTAAAAAAAATATAGATAAAACTAAACGTCTCCTTATTAAATCGCATAAACAAGAAATATAAACTTAGTTTTACATAAGATATCTTTCTATTCAGCGCAAGACTATTGATAAATTAAAAAAATAAATAAAAGTAAAAAAAAAACCACAGATAAATAAGATGTTCTTTATATGAGCAAATTATAATCATAATAAATAATGATTATCTGATGTTAATTTATTGACATTATTTTAAGCCATCTTAATCTTCTTGGACAGCAAAACACATGCGAACGATGCAGCAAACTTACGCACACGACTAAAGTCGTTTGTTTGTCCGAATTGAGTATTTATACCACTTTGTAGTGCTTTGTGCGTCCAATGGCGTGTTAGAAACATAACGATTGGCTGTGACGCGTTACGCGATTGATGCGCCACCACTGTCGTTTAACCATATATAAGGATTGCATTTCCGTGTTTTCTTCATTCGCCGAGGTTTCGTTCTGACGATCTAATCTACGGTGCTTTGCGAGAACTTTGTTAGCCATGCCACCTAAAGCAAGCGGTAAAGCTGTGAAGAAAGCTGGGAAGGCGCAGAAGAATATCAGCAAAACCGATAAGAAAAAGAAGAGGAAGAGGAAGGAAAGTTACGCTATTTACATCTACAAAGTATTGAAACAAGTACATCCGGATACTGGAATCTCCAGCAAAGCTATGAGCATCATGAATAGTTTTGTTAACGATGTCTTTGAGCGCATTGCTGCCGAGGCATCGCGTTTGGCGCATTACAATAAACGATCAACGATCACTTCCCGGGAGATCCAAACTGCTGTTAGACTTCTGCTGCCTGGAGAATTGGCCAAGCACGCCGTGAGTGAAGGCACCAAGGCTGTTACCAAATATACCAGCTCCAAGTGAACAATTTTACTTCGAAATAAACGGCCCTTATCAGGGCCACAATTATATCGATTACGTTTGACATCCTCGCGCATATTTTTGTTTTTTAATAATCGTTATTACTACATATTTTAAAAATGTAAAGAATCTGTAGTTGTACGATTTCTTACATTGTTGTGTGTAGATAGATGCGTAGAGATTAAACATTAATCTTGGAATTTTGTGTAAAAAGAATTTAATTATTTTCAGGAAATTAGAAATTTGAGAATTCTGCAGTTTATTTGAAGATTCTTTTATCAAATATTCTTAAATATATAAAAAATACACGTACAGAATTCTCGTGATATATTTTACATCGTGTCAAAAGTTTTTAGTAAGTGAGGAATAAGAATATAAAGTGTATAAGGATAAAAATGATATAAAATACAATTATTAAAATGCTTATAACAAAAAATGAATACATAACATGTACTTGACAATTAGGAACGTTGACATCATAAAAGTGCAGTGATGTAAAATCATATGAACGAGATGTTCTAGTAAAGAAAATAGTATAGTACAGATATTTTCCCCTTCAAAAAGACAAAAAACATCTATCTTAATTTGACTTATGTACACATATAAACTTAATTAATTGGGATAAATTTGTATAAGTTTTTGTGGAGCGCCATCTTCCTGTGTATAAAAGAATCTGTAACGTATATAATGAATCTCGATAATTGATAAATTCTTATACATATAGTGTGATATTTTTACACAGCGTGTATAAGATGTGATTATGGATGTGACACATTGAAATATAAATGTGTACATATATTATATGTATTTACATGCCAAAAATGTATAGTTTTATTGAAGTAAAGGTTAGGATGATCTACAGAGAGTGAATATGGCAAATATCAAGCATGCATTTAAATTTGTGTGTTTTTTTTAGATCTACTCGATATAGTTGTGTATTTACAGGTTAGTCACTCATAGATACAATATTAAATAATTTATTTCTCACGTTTACTTGCATAAATTATAAAATGCTGAGACAACGACATGTCAATGTTAAAACAGTCAAGGAACTGGATGCATTTCCTAAAGTACCTGAGTTATATGTTGATAAAACTGCAGTTGGAGGAACATGTGAGTTGATAAATATTCAACTTAAACATTTTTGATACATATATATTGCTACATATATTATCTGTGTTATTGAATATATTTCTATTTTCTTTTTCTAGAATATTTCTATAAATTTTAATCAATATGTTTCTTCTGTTTCAGTTTCTATTTTTACGATTCTTATTATTGCATACTTAATAATAGCCGAAACAAACTACTTCCTTGATAGTAGATTACAATTTAAATTTGAGCCAGATACTGACATTGATGCAAAATTGCAAATTAATATTGATATAACTGTGGCAATGCCTTGTGGTCGTATTGGTGCGGATGTTTTAGATTCTACAAATCAGAATATGATTGGTCAAGATACTTTACAAGAAGAAGATACATGGTGGGAACTAACATCAGAACAAAGAGCACATTTTGAATCTTTGAAACATATGAATTCATATTTAAGAGAAGAATATCATGCTATTCATGAACTGCTTTGGAAATCTAATCAAGTTGTTCTTTATAGTGAGATGCCAGAGCGGTATGTGCAGATCATAACATGCACTTTTAATATTTTAAATAATGTATGTATTTGTGTTAAAAAACCTATGTGAGTAAAACGTTCTTTGAAATTATTTAGATTATTCAAACCAGATTATGCCCCAAATGCTTGTCGTATTCATGGCAGTCTAAATGTAAATAAAGTAGCAGGAAACTTTCATATAACAGCTGGAAAATCACTATCTTTACCACGTGGACATATACATATCTCTGCATTTATGACTGATCGTGATTACAACTTTACTCATAGAATTAATAAATTCTCTTTTGGTGGACCTAGTCCAGGAATTGTGCATCCTCTTGAAGGTGATGAGAAAATCGCGGATGACAGTAAGTTTTTGCTCTCCAAATTAATATTGAATATTTCTACATATACAAGAGTAATAAATAAATTTTCTTTTCTAGATATGATGCTGTATCAATATTTTATCGAAGTTGTTCCCACAGATATCAGAACATTATTAAGTACATCCAAGACATACCAGTACAGTGTCAAAGATCATCAAAGACCAATTGATCATAACAAAGGATCTCATGGAATACCAGGAATTTTTTTTAAATACGATATGAGTGCGCTTAAAATAAAAATAACTCAGGAACGTGATACAATTTTCCAATTTTTAGTAAAATTATGTGCCACTGTAGGTGGAATTTTTGTTACAAGTGGTAAGTCTATATATATATATATGTATGTATGCAAAAGTTTCCAGCAAGTATAACAAGTGACTTATCAAATAATTGAAATATAATTAAAATTTGCAGGTTTAATGAAAAATGTTGTGCAAAGTTTTTGGTATGTTGTGTGTTGCAAGTTTTTAAAGTCTGGAAAAACTGACTATCATAACTCACAAGTTCCATTACATTCCATGAATTATCGAGCAACCGATACCATAAATTTACTTGATATTTCAGCCTCTCAAAGTATTGATATTATGTTAAAACCCCAATAAAGTCATAATTTAATCTTCAATGTGTATAATTTGTATTTTTGTTACAAACTTGTTTTTTAATTTTATCATTATACCTATTTTCATAAAAATTTAAGGAAATTGTTCTTATTTTATAATAGGAGTAGCAGATGCTCTCTCTTTTGCGTAAAATAACCATGTTTATAAATCTATTGTTCTGAACACGACTAATATGGCGACTTTATTCTAAACGTTCATTGGTTTAAATAACCTTAGGACGTTATGTTAAAAAAATAGAAGGTAGGTAAAATAAGAACTGCGAGCAAGTTTTACACAATATTTATTTTCAGATAATATGTAGAAGTGTGTGCATATTTTTCCGTCCCAACTTTGCGGACTGTCAAATACACATGACAGTAACGTGTACTGTTTCTAGTGTGGTTAAAAAATATAGCACATGTATGTTTAACAATTGACAACCACACTTAATTTTAAGACTTTAATCTTTCAAAAATTATTTCATGTAATACGCAACAACATATCAATCGCGCATCGTGAGTTGTTGTGTAGCTTGATAGAATCAAATCGGAAATTGAAACACGATATTGCTGCATTCTTCCACCAAACCAAACGGCCGAACGTGACGTCACGCACACCAACGCAGTTTCATCTATTTATATCATTAGGCGATTTTTGGCGATCGTATGGTACACTTTAGTATATGTACCATACGATCGCCAAAAATCGCCTATTGTTAACGCTTTTTAAAATCGTTATAACTATAATTATGATCCTACGCTAAAATCGTCATTTTAAAGAGCGCACTTTATTGCGCGCCATCTGCTGAGCATCCGTGCCAAAAAGGCACAACCAATCGCATCGCGAACAAGGGATATTTAACTGGCGTATGGGTTTTCCTTTATGCCCACTGAATGGCACTGAATCATATGAAATAGTATTGTATTGGCTGCTTGAGTCTTCTCGCTGGTTATACTTTATGTAGTTTTGTCTTTTCTACTACGTTTTGACATTTTAAATAATCAAGAGGTAATATATTTTTTCAAAATGGTTTATGATAAGGCGGAGATCAGAACTTTGTTTTAGTGATTAATTTTATAGAGGAAACATAACCTTCAAGCAACCGAATGAATATATGTATATAAAGTATCGAAGGTTGGAGCGTCAGAATGGCAGATGTACGGGATATTTTAGATATCGAAGTGCCGACGACTACAGAATTGACAAAGGAATCAATACTTGGCAATGACAAAAAAAATCGTAAAAGGTATGATTACAACAAAGTGCCAAAACGTCCCGAAGGTATGCACCGTGAGGTGTTCGCGCTTCTCTGCAAGGACAACAACGACGTACCGCCCTTGTTTCCGACGGACACTGCAAAGGGATACAAACAGGTTCGTGCTAAACTTGGCATGAAAAAGGTAAGACCGTGGAAGTGGACACCATTTACTAATCCAGCGCGCACGGACGGTGCTGTTTTTCATCACTGGCGTCGTGTTGCCGACGCTGGGAAAGAATATCCTTTTGCCAAATTCAATAAGAAAGTTCCTATTCCCATGTACACGAACGCAGAATATGTTCAACATTTGGTTAACTCCAATTGGACACGGGCAGAAACTGACTATTTGTTTGATCTATGCAGGAGATTTGATCTCAGATTTATCGTTATTAAAGACAGATGGGATGATAAAAAATTTCCTAACAGATCTGTAGAAGACTTGAAAGAAAGGTAAGTATATGCTTTTAGTTAATGTTAATGATCCGCATAGATATGTTTCGTTAAATATATATTTATGATTGTAAATAAACGCATAGGTACTATCAGGTATGCGCTGCGTTAACGCGAACAAAATCTCACACTGACAAGGTATATATTTTTGATGCGGAACATGAGAAGCGCAGAAAGGAACAACTCAAAAAGTTGTTTGAACGTACTCCTGAGCAAGTGGAAGAAGAACAAACTCTACTCACTGAACTGCGAAAGATTGAGCAAAGGAAAAAAGAAAGAGACAGAAAAACACAAGATTTGCAAAAGTTGATTACAGCAGCTGATCATCAAGCAGATCCAAGAAAAAATGAGAGAAAATCTTCCAAAAAGAATAGTAGCTCTTCTAGGAACAGACCTAATAAAACTGATACTTCTCATGTATGTTAATTAGTGCTCTGTAAAGATTTCTAAAGATTAATTATTTTAAATAATGTCTATAAATTTATAGGCGGTTGAGTCAGCTGGAATTAAATTTCCTGATTTTAAAAATAGCGGCGTTAGTCTTCGTTCTCAAAGAATCAAATTACCGAGTAGTCTCGGCCAAAAGAAGATGAAAGGCATTGAACAAATGTTAAATGAATTAAAATTAGGTAAGAATGCATAAATTACAATATTTTGTACCGTATTTCTTATGAAATTTTAAAGAAAACAGAGAGAAAACTGTTATACATTGTAGAGTTGAATCCACCACCAACGGAACAAATATGCCAACAGTTCAACGAGTTACGTAGTGATATAGTTTTACATTACGAATTAAGAAGCGCCTTATCAACGTGTGATTACGAATTACAATCTTTGAGACACCAATACGAAGCGCTAGCTCCGGGAAAGGTGATTCTCAACGCGATACTATAAATACAAATATAACATCTCGTATATAATATCAATTTTGAAACTCTGTTTTCTTTCAGACTTTAACAATACCAGCGGCACTATTACCAAAAACAGAGCCAGAAGTCAAAACTGATATTATCGATGTTGTAGGATCACCCACTATGCCCAGTATTACTCATTAAATATTATTTATACAACATAGGAATTAACCAAATTTATTCTGTAAATATACTGTTCAGATAAACAATTCTTTTTTTTTTATATCCCACTGCTGCAAAAAAAATCATATAATTATCAACTTTCATTTTTTTGTGTTTTAAAACGAATTGCTCACTCACTCTTACAGTTGCCTCGATCTCGACGTTGTTTACAGCGAGGATCGGTTTTTTATCGGGTTTATTCACAAATGACTACTTTTTTTTTTCATTTGCCAAGCAGCCGAAAAAATATATAGCCCTCCCAAGAAAACAAACATTCCGCTAAAATTCCGCTTTAATGACACATTCCGAAATCGCGATGTTTATTCGATTACTTAGAGTACTGCATCGCTTTTTTATCCATAAATATCGACGATTTTTATATTGGCATGTTTCTCTTCTGATGTGTATATATATATATATACATAAAATTTAATACGATGAAATTCCCGAACGTCACATATCCGAGAACTAATATATTAATAAATAACATCATGGTACAGTAAGGGAAAAAGAAAAAATGAGAGATGTTACTTATATATCTGTGTATTTTATATTGTCGACAAAAAGTAACAATGTACGGTCAAACCGTATAATTTATCTACAACAATCTACAATAGATTACAATATGTTTTTTTTTTGTTTTTTTAAGGTTTTCTTGAAGTATGTGGCTAGGAGGAAAAGGGGGAAATGTAAGATCGGAGATGGGAAAGGGGGAGGAGAAGTGTTGACGGCAAGTGTGAAAGGTGTTAGATGGTCATCGATGCAGGCCTTTCTTCGTTCGTGCTCCATTACTCGCAATACAAGTTGACTGTTTTTTATGCTATATAATAAATTACTCGGTATATAGCTCGCTCTCTAGCCGTACTTGGTACGGAATAATGCATACATCTGCGATAACAATCGATAAACTAGCGGCCGCTGTCCCGCCTGTTTTCATTGCTGTAGCTGTGTGTGTCGCGAGGGGACTCTTTCGGTCGGAGGGTCACACGAGGATTGTGAGACGGTGCAATCAGTTGCAGGATATATCCGCGTAACTACTACACACAAATACATTCGCATCTCCGCGCATACAAAAATGACACTCCGATCGCTGTCATCCCGGCGGTGACACGATCAGCCTTTTATGCTCAACGGTCGCTTACACGTCCATTCTCGCCACGAAGACTTATAATCCTATTCGAGATCCGAAGCAGCGGCTAACCGTTAAGTTGTATCGCGCGTCCAAAACAAAATTACCTTACAATTGCGAGCTACAATATTTTTTTACGTTTTGAAATCTTATAAAAATTTACACGCTTTTCTCTCTCTCTCTCTCTCTCTCTTTCTCTACATTGTTCTAGCTTATCTATTATAAGTAAACGCTATAAATTTAAATGCATATGTAACATTACATTATTGATTTGCGATGTTTCTCGCACATTCTACGTACATTATCCTTGAGTGTACAGAGTATATTTAGAATGTCTTCTCAAAATTGCGTTTTAAAGGATACTACTCAAGAGTTAGGGCTGCTTCGTGGAATTGCTTATGTGTAGCCATTGACAAATATGAAATTGAACGTGACAGTGCGCGACCGTTTTTTGAAAAAGAAGTGCCGCTGTCTTGTCATTCGAGTTTTCTTGAAATAAGAAACACAGAAACTCAATAATAAACAGTTAGCTGTCAACGGAACGTAAATATGGGAGAAGAATGAAAAGTCGCCTCCTACTAGGAACGTTTACATTTTATATATATACACATATATCGGACAGTCAAGTAATCATAAAAAGAAAATTGATGTAAAGTTAGATCGAGAGAAATGAAACAGCCGATTATATTACTCGTCGGTTAACGATCCTGTCCCGCAGGCATAATATGAAAACTCAACAAAATATTCTTGTTTTAATATCGCGCAACTTTCGTTAATAACAACAATAACCATCTCTTGCTCACTTTTTACGTGTTCTATATGACAATTACATTATTAATTACATGCATCAATTACACATGTATATACAATAGCGAAAATGAAAGAAGCGCTCTCTTTTCTTTTTTTTTTTTTTTTTATATCTTTCTCCACAGCAAAAGATGTAAAGATCGATGTGCGAAGATTTTCTCAAAAATTCGAGCACAAACGTGCTCCAGATCTGACATATTTTTTTTTTTTTTTTCGCCATCAATTCATTAGAAAGCATCGTTTGACACTGTCGAGCCTTTTTCTGTCATTTCGAGCGATTAACATGCCGCAGTACAATAATAGATATACGCGTATAGCAGTAATGTCGCTAATTACGATCGTAGCATAATGATACTAATCGCTCGCAGTTACAGCGTGTGCATGCAAGAAAATAGAGCGCTGCTGAATCCATTGCGATAGATTTTTCCTTTTACTTGTTCCTGCAATCTAATTTGCGAATCATATAATTAGATAAATAACTATAGAGATATAAGTATTTGTCTCGAGAGGGAATAATTAAAAGAATCAACCTCAATTTTTTTGTTATGTCGGGTTTATAGTTTATATATCAATCACCCTCAATTCGGAACGTTATCGCGCATAATAAACGTTCACTTTGCTTATTCAAACAGCTTAGAAATAGCAACTTTAATAATTGCAATGTTTTATACTCTGAAAAGTCATCTCATGTAATCATAATAGGTAATAACAACAACAACAACAACAACAACAACGATAAGAATAATTGTAGTAACGTAAAAAAGAATTTTTTTGTTTACGACAAAATGGAACGATAGAGAGCGATAATTTTGCACTGAGATTTCTTACTACGATAAATATGTTATTTTTTTCATCTTATCAGAAATTTCATAGAACATGTCATGTTCTAACAAAAAATATAGCCAAATCGGTGTAATATATGTTAGGTTTGATGCGATAAAAAGAAAATTATCGAACTATAAGTTTGAAACAAAGTTACTGCGAAAAAAGTATCTACGAAAGGTTAAGGAAAAAAGTCAGAAAAAGAATCTAAACTATGAGTGTGTGTGTGTGTGTGTATCGCAGTACTTTTTATATAATAAATTTTCGAGCATAGAGTCAGTTATAAGGGCTCGATCGTTCATTAGTGTATTATTTTGTTTTTATTCTTCTTGAAGTTTTTTGTATTGAATAGTACGGGATAGATAGGAAATGTAAACTCACATTTGTTACTTGATTATTGTCGACTGTGTATCAACAAATACTCGCAAATTGGATCGAAGAATTGAAACACGCGCGCCGGCTATCCGCTATATTATTATTTAGCACTCATAAAAGCGAGAGGAAAATGGAAACTTTAAAGAATCGTTAACGCATGACTCTAAGTGTGTATCGTTATATTGCAATGTTTTTTTCTGCAATAAACTTTTCGACAATCGGTAATCCTGGTTGATTTTATCAGTATTTGCAATTAAATACGTAGCGGTGGGAATTTTTCTCCGGATGAGTAACTCTATAAACAATCGCCTATTACTTGGAGTTATTATTTTTTTTTATAATGTGGTTGTTGTTTTCTTTTTCTTTTTTTTTTTTTTAATCGCTGTTTTGCTGTACGATGTGACGTTTTAAGACTCAGGTGAAGAAATGACGCGCGGTGCAAAAATGCACTTTCGTGAGAGAAGATTACGCGATAAGTACTTCTGCTGTTTACTTGTCGCGGCACTTTAAGAAAGTGAGTCACACGCTTCAAGAAGATACACAGTCTCCTTTAAAAGTGTACAGCACATTGTAAGTGAAATTTTGTTCTCTATCGCAAGTATGTACTCCGTAGGAACGCGTTGCCAAACGGCAAAAGTAGAGGAACGAGCGGTCTCACTGGTTGTGAAGAGTTGGTGCAAATTCGCAACAAACCACATATGAAGTAAATATATTATTATTATTATTATTATTATAGTAAAAGAGCGTTTTATCCGCAAATATCATAATCTTATTAAGATTAAATAAAACAAGGTTTTTAACGGATATATTGCATATCGCCGTTTTAAACGCAACAAAAATAAAATTCGTCAGTAACTGTATTTTAAACAAAAGAATCGATTCAAATACTGTTTGTTTAACTTACACATGTCGCAGAATTTTCAAAGTTTTATTAATTTATATTAAAGTATTAAGTGTGTCAAAGCGATTCACGGATTTAACTGATTTGTTAGTATATCAACCAAGTTTTCTATGTTCTATAACTGACTTTTCTCGCAACGAAAGCAAAGAGGAAAAGGAACGAAGTCACGCGGAAAGATCGTGGAGAGAAAGCATCGCAAATGATGAATAATTTGATTTGAAAAACAATATATACATAGCGTTTTAAGTGTACTTTAGTTAAAGTGTACGCGCGTTTTTATCTCACTCTTCTTGCTTGTCACATTCGCGCGTATCTTTTTAGTGTGTTAGCTTCAAACGATCCTGCAACTTCGATCCAAAAACATCTTTCCCTTCTGCTTGGGTTTATATATTTTTTTTTTTGCTTTTTTTGTATAACATGAGAATCGTAGCTTATTTTGTTAAAAGACATCCCTACTCAACATAGCTACGATAATGCGTAATGGATATGTGCGCAAGTGCGTGTGACGAGTTCAGCCCAAAGTGGCAAAGAGACGGGAGTCTTGCATTAGAATATGGAGGGAGAGGAAGAGGAAAAAGATGGAGGAAAAAAGAGGGATTTGCGAGAGAGTGATAAAAGAGGTTTGAAGGTATATCCGCGCGTATACGCGCACGCACGCGCACGTACGCACGTGCGCACATAGGCACACGTTTTTTAAAGTGTATGTATAGAGTTCTGTATATATGATAATATCAATCATTGATGTAAGTAACTAGTTTTTTTGAGTATACATATATATATGCGTATATATACACATAGATATATGTACAGAACATATACATATATATGTGTGAATATATATTTTGCTATTATTAGTAATAATTAGTAAATGCACAATCACATACACTCTGCTTAGATTTACATTCATACTCTTAAAGTCGGATTTACTCTTCTTTCTCTCTCTATCTCTATCTTTCTCTATCTCTCTGTTTCTTTCTCTCTCACGCTTTGATTAATCTGTCAAACATTTCACACGACATCTTTCGCGCACGACAAGCTACGTGCTTCATTCTATAGCGCTTTCTTTCTCTCTCTCTCTCTCTCTCTCTTTTTCTCTATGGTAGACAACAAAAGTATATAATTAGTATTCTAATTCTGATTTTTTAAATCTTCATTTGTGTTCTACTTTCGTATCCGTATATGTCGTAAAAATGTTGTATATAATGATATTAATATTGTTATATATATATTTTTTTTTCTCCGCATTTATTGCACACGTGGTGTCGTGCCCGCTGGCGCCAGCGCCGCAAGTCGGTCCGACTGATCCACGTCCGTTTTTCTTCTCGGACGCGAAAATCGTTGATCATTAAGGCGTTACGATCATTTTGTTCATGATCCTTTCTATGGGAGCGGCTCTCTCTATATAGCTCGTTTCTTTCGTCCCTCGATCTCGCGCATCAAATAAAAATGTCATACTCGTTCATTTAACGCGCGAGAGCGGCGGAATGGCTTTTGAACTCCCGACGCTGACCCCACGGCTTCTATTAATATCAGCATGTTTCTTTTTTTTTAAGTGCTTTTTTGTCCGTTATGACTTTTTTTATGCTTGCGATTAGTTCCGTTACGTTAAACTCGTTACGCGATCTCTAATTTTTTAAGCTGAGATTCGTCCCGCGCGAACTTTGGAACGTGGTCGTTGATGCTTTATTCCTTTCACTTCTATATATGATTTTCCGTTCTCTTGTAATCGATAAGCAGCGAAACTTAATTCTAAACCGTCGTTCGTGCGCAAGAAGCGATTTATCGCACAAACATGTCTCGTTTTACACGCATAAAACGATTATCATATTCCGGCCTCGTACTAATGTAAGTAACGCGTCAAAGACGTATCTTTTTTCTTTATGAACATCAAGAAACGAAATTCATTTACTGTAATAAAAACGTTCCATCTCGCGGAATTATCGACTTGAACATATACAACGTTAGATTATACTTTACATATTTATATATATATTTGCATATTTATATATTTATATGTGTATACTTATATGTATAATCTTTTCTCTCGCTTCGCTTTTTTTTCGGTCTTTCTAGCACTCTGCGGTGATCTAAAGTGATTTCTCTACGCATCGTAATCCCATAAATTCTATACTGCGGCGATGGACGGGGTACATCCCTATTTTTATGTATATTATGCGTGACGCAATATTAAGATGGCAATATTAGAATGAAATACATATCAAAAGAAAAGCCCGAGAAACGCGAGATTTTTCCGTAGTTTTACGTTATATATATTTATTAGCGTAAATATATATAACAGCCATAATGTTTGTTGTTTCCAACAAAGCCCAGTCATCCTGGTATATATATCGCGAAAATTTCATTCCTTCTCAATGTTATGTAAATTTCAATTAATCGGTCAATGATCCAACTTATATATAACTCTTGCGAACAATTATATGTATGCATATATACAATATACATATATATACATGTATGTATGTGTGTATATATATATATA
>QVNW01001910.1:0-12772 GCA_014825475.1 Pseudomyrmex flavicornis
GTTTTTAATTTTTCTCGTACTTGTGGTTCATGACAAAAGTGAGGAAATTGTAATTTGGCAACGTCTAATGCATGGTGAATATTTCTAAGATATAATTATATTTTATAATTTCAAAACATTGTTTGCATTTGATTACAGCTTTGTTTTGCTCAATAATTAGCATTCTTTTTTGTGCATCCACAAACATATGTTTAGTATGTTTATTACATCCGGTATTGCCGCTTCAGTGCATTTACTGTCAATATTGTCGCACCGCCGCCGCATTTTTGCGATCACCGGAAATGAGAAGACTCGCGGTACGATTCACACCAAACCTAGAGACTACTTAATTGACAAAAATCTCCGCGGTCGACGCTCTAAATATTTTTCAAAGGAAAAGCTTTCACCTTGGTGAAGCAGTCTAATCACAAGAAGATACTTATTTTCCGAAGAAGACGCCGGAAAAGGATCCAGAATGTCCATCTGCAACCTCTCAAAAGGCGCACCAGCATTATAGATTTGCATCGGAGATTTCCCCTTTCCGAAGAATCTTTCTTTGCGACACAAATCCCGCAAGACTTACACCAATTTTCTATATCTCTCTTACACGAAGTCCAATAAAACCGCTTACGAATCTTCTCTAACGTCTTATTCACTCCGAAATGCCCACCGGAAAAAGCATCATGAGCTTCCTCTAAAATTCGTTTCACTCTCTTCCAAGGAACGATAACTCGACGAAAACTAGATTTTAAGTCCGGTGCCACCCAACTCTTATATGCAAAACTCCATCTAATACAACTAAAGCGTCCCAATGAGATCAGTAGATCCTCGAAGAAGGGCCCTTAGCCGAAACCTCCTCCCACGAAAGACGTCTATCCCTTTCCCTTCCCAGCAAAACGATCGACACAGCTTGATCTTCTAACTGATCCTTACGCCACTCTTCAAAAGCATCCTCTTTCAAAACTATCCGAGCCACCTCCTCCTCTCGCTCCAAAGTATCCCTCATTTCCACCCTCGAACAATACTTGCAACTAGATTCCACACAAGGTCGCCTATAGAGTCCATCCGCGTTCCTGTGCCCGGTGTGTGCCCGACCGCTCCGATGAACTACTTTAAAATCATACTGCTGAAGCCTCTCCGTCCAACGAGCTAACTGGCCCTCTAAATCCTTAAGACATCAACCATTTAAGAGAAGCATGATCAGTACGAACCAGAAATTTCCGTCTATACAGATAGTGATAAAAAGATTTTATCGAGTCCACCATCGCTAACAACTCCCGTCGTGTAACACAGTAGTTCCTCTCAGCTTCGCTCAACAATCGGCTAAAATAAGCGACGACTCTCTCAGTTCTTTGCTGAACCTGCGACAAAACTGCGCCAATACCATGACCAGAAGCATCTATGTCCAGAATTAATTCCCCTTTCTCAGCAGGAAAAAAAAGTATCGGAGGTGATGACATCTGCTTAAGATTCACAAACGCATCCTGATACTGCTTCGTCCAGACAAACTTAACCTGATTTTCCGTCAAAGCAAACAGCGGCTTCGCAATTAGGAAAAAAACTCTCACAAATTTACGGTAGTAGAAGCAAAATCCCAGGAAATTGCGAACTTGTTTCTTATTTTGTGGAACAGGCCACCTCGCTACAGCCGCAATTTTCTCAGGATTCGTCGAGATCTCCTCAGCTGAAACCACATGACCTAAATATTTTACCTGCTTTCTAAACAAATTACACTTCTTAGGAGTAGGCCTTGAACCTCAGAAAAACCCTTCTCAAATTAGTTGAGGAGATAGTCAAACTATCTCCTCAAAAGACTTACCAAAAACAACCATGTCATTCAAATAAACTAAACAAATCTTGGATAATAATTGCTAAAGAATCCGCTCCATCGAGCGCTCAAAAGTGGCCGAAGCATTGCACAAACCAAACGACATCACCGTGAACTGCCACAACCCATTGCCTACTGAGAAAGCAATTTTTTCCCTGTCCTCCGGCCGAATTTTTAATTGCCAATATCCACTTTTCATATCCAGAGTAGAGAACTCATTCCCGGACAATTAATCTAGAAAATCGTCAACCTTAGAGAGGAGATAAGAATCTTTGATCGTGACCGCATTAAGTTTACGATAATCTACACAAAATCTCAAACCCCCGTCCTTCTTCACAATCATCGGAGAGATCCACGGGCTAAAAAATTCCTCTATGACCCTTGGTCCTTCATCTCCTGAAGAATCTTTTCCACCTTAGCCCGCATTCCCAACGGAATCCTCCTCGGAGCTTGTTTAATCGGACGAGGATTCTGCAGATTTATTTTGTGCTGAAGAACATCACAGTGTCCAGCTATGATCTGCTCAGAGAAGACATCCTGAAATTCAATCAAGAATTCAACAAAAACGTCTCTCTGCGCCTCATTCAAATCGACTGCATTCTGCTCATAAAATTCTCTTAAACTATCCGGAACTCCCACTGCAACACATCCGACCGCAAGACATTCCCGCCTCCCCTGGAGGAGCAACAAAGAGCATTTCCATCGTCCTGTCCAACCCCGTCTTCCTGAAAAAGTCTAAACCTAGAATCGTCAAGTATATCCGCCACGTACAGAGGCATACTCAAAGAATGTTCCCCCACAACTATTCGAGCTACACATCTAAATTCAACAGAAACCTTCTCTCCGGTAGGATATCTCAACTTCGGTTCTCCTCAACCTCTGACATTGCGATCTTTCCACGAAATTAAAATTCACGATCGACACATCGGAGCCCGTGTCAAACTTAAAAGAGCACGTTTTATTATTCAACAAGCCGGAAAATACGAATAAATTATTTTTCTCGGCATTAACTCTGTCAACAAAAAAACTCTTTCCCCGGAGTATTTCCCTCCAAAGCTGAACCCACCCCTGGAAGCTCGACTAACTCTTGTTTCCCGAAAGGTTAGCTAGGCACTCAAGACGGAAATGGCTTTTCTTGCTACACTTCCAGCAGCTCTTTTTCCTTTCTACCTTCATCGGCCTTCTGTCTCTGCGCTCTTTTCGGCTCACCACTCGCTTTGTTCCCGTTGCATCTCCCCCCCTCCTAAAACCAGAGCTTTATCCGGCTTCCGCGCGTTCGCCGTACTTTCTAAAATTGTTCGACGCCTCTCTGCCTGCCCTGAAACTATTCTTCTGAATCAACCTAACCGTTTTTGCCCGCTCAACGGCAGCCTTTAACGAGGCCACGTTCTCCAGCTACAACGTGCGCTTAACAAAGCGTATCGGAAAGAGCGGCAATCAACTGCGCGCAGGCGATCTTCTCCCGGATTCCATGCACTCGGGATACACGAGACGCGACAAACGCTCCAGTCCGCGCCGCGAAATCCTCGCCGCCCCTCTGCTTGCGATTCGTGAACTGCACGTAATAACTTTAGAAGAGCTCTTGCTCTCCGAAACGCAGCTCTAACCAGGAATCGAAATCTCGCCGTAAGAAAAATCCTCCTCTAACCCTTCTAACACGGAACGCGTCTTGCTTCGCAAAGTCGTCGCTAACATCAATGCTTTCGTCTCACCGTTCCACCTGTTCGCGCGCGCAACTATCTCAAACTGAATTAGAAATTCCTGCAGCCGTCCCGTTAAACACATCCGGCTTAACCTTAATGTTCGTCGGCGCAACGCTCGCGCGATTTAATAAATTTGAAAGCGACTCGCCTGTAACGCCCTGTCGCAGACGCTCCTCCAGACATCGAAGCTCTTCCTCCCGCTGCCGTACGAAGCTGCCGAATTCGTCCTCCCGCCGACGGAACAGTTCGCGCTCGCGCTGCCGCTCCTCTCGCAGCTCGCGTATCTCCTTAGAGCGACCTAAAGAACCGCGGTTTCCGTCGTCGCTTCCCTCCGTCTACCCCTCCTCGCAACGAACGAGTCGCCTTTCATTTCGACGTTTATCGCCGCTGCCTCGAAGCACTCGCAGCGCGCGTCTCCATCGGCAAAACGCTACGGAGAATGGAAACGCTCCTCTCGTCACCCGCACAATTTCAAATTCCGGACGAGTCCCCAAAATTGTCGCACCGCCGCCGCGTTTTCGCGATCACGGAAATGAGAAGACTCGCGGTGAGATTCAATATACATTTTATTGCTTTAATACAGAGATTTCGAGCGAGAATGCAAAAGCGACCGGAGCTTCTTTCCGTACATCCGCTTTGCTTCGACTCCCGTTTAGTTCTACCGCCTGAACTTCTTCCGCAAATGAACCCGTTGCCAACCCGTTTTTCTGTCGAACAAACATCGCGCAACCGAACGAACGAACAACGAAGCGGCGCATCCTTCCACCGAGTGTCGATGCAGCACGCATCCCGCAACAATATCAATATTATTTTTTTCCGATTCTATAAGTTGGTTATCATTACATATTTTTAGCAATGCTGCACTTTTGTTGCTTTCCTCACAGTGTGATGATATACAATGATTAGATGTTAAATTTGTAGTAACTACCCGCTTTACCAAAAAACATATCAGAGACTTTTCGAAAACGTTACTCTGAAATATGAAATGTTTCGGAGATGTACGCAAAACCATTTTAGAAACATTGCATAAACAGTTAATGTCCGCATTCAGATATCTAGATATGAAACATTACAGAAATATTTCTTAAGATGTAGTATCCTAAATGTTTTTTTGGGATAGTATTTAAACGTTACAATGTTTTTGTAATAATTTGTACAGCACGCGGTACCGTACATAATTAATAAAGACAGTTTATTTATTTAATTTTAATCTGTTTATTATCTCTCAATTTGTTACACTGACTTATTAAACTAAACAATTTATTAAACTAAATTTATACTAATATACCAATAAAATTATTATATTATATATATTATAATATTATGCATATATTATCACATTTTATGCATATAATATCACATTTTTATCACACTATGTAGTTATTTTAAACATGTTTGACAAAAATAAAAACAAAATAAAAATTACATTTTAAACTTAAATTTAATTACACATTTAAACAAAAACTTATTCTTTGGCCTTGAATTTAATTTTGTGTGTGTGTGTGTGTGTGTGTGTGTGTGTGTGTGTGTGTGTGTGTGTGTGCGCGCGCGCGCGCGAGAGAGAGCGTGTCAATCACAAATCGCAATATGTCTTTAAAAATAAGAAAAAAAGATAATTATACATTATTTGCAGCATTAGCTTTCGCAGTTTCGCGAATTAATCGGAGATTTGCTTATCTGAACCAAGTTTTTAACTTTTCTTCGGACTCCGCTTCTGTAATGGCAGGACAACTTTTTTTTATAGCAGCTGAAATATATCAATTATATAAAAATTTATATAATACTTTAAAAATACTTTTAAATTCTTTATTCAAAAAAAGTTAAATAATAAGCAAAGTACAATATTACTTACATTTTATGCAAGTAATAATTTTTAAATCTTTTAATTTAAAGTTGTTTTTTGCTCCGGTCCAAGAGCATTTCGAAGCAAGATTGTTGGTAAACAATTTTTGCAATGCTCTTTTCATTGCGTCTTTTGGTGTAACACCACCAATCATAACCAACATGGTGATCTACAACAAAATTTTTAATAAATTATATTTTTACTCGCACGGAAAACGATAATGAAATGTCAATTAAATATCACTTTATATGTAAATTAATATAAATTGGATATACGTAACAAACATATGAAAGAATGTCTGCCCTTGTAAAACGTAGATATTTAAGATATATTTAACTATATTTGTTTTAAATTTAAATTGTATTTATTTTTAATTTATTTTCTCTTTTAAATTTAGACTAAATTTAAATAAATTTACATCAAATTTAGCTTCAATTTGGTTTCGTTATTCGTAAATTTGTTTTCATTTAAAGTTTATGGTCTTAAATAAGCCACTTGGGACAAAACAAATTTAAAAAATAAACAAATTTACACAAATTTAATTGAAATTTAGAAATATTGGATCAAATATGGCACTATGTAAATCAAATTTAAAATACCAATGTAATTTGTAGGCTAAAAACAAGGTGATTCAAGTGTGTCTTAGATATTCCTTTAGAAAATGGACTTACAAGAATACATTTGATTTCTTTTAATCGTAAAGACTGAATACTTTCAGTATTTTCTAAAGATTTTTAAATAAGTGCCACACTGAAAAATAATTTTTTTAACCGCAATCATAACATTTGTACACACGTTTTGATTGCCGATACACAACGTTTTGCTTATATTAATTTGCTAACCAAATTAATAATGGAGAGAACAAAACTTAACATTTCGTGGCGATTAACATAACCAAATTATTTGCTATAGTCTTTAGTTTCAATAATAGAAAGATTTTCATCTTTAACAGAACTATATAATATTATGTATAATTATATACCATACATTACATAACATATACTATTTTTGAATTGTAAAATATTTAAAAAAAGTGTTTTATCACAATTTAAAGCTGAAGTTTTATGCATACTTAAGTTTTTGTAAGAAATGTTTTTGAGATTTAAACAATAATTGTAAGGATATAATCTACAATATGCTAGAAATATAACTACTGGCCACAAATGCATGGTACAATGAAAATGTAATTGCACCATTTTTGGCCACAAAGTGGCCACAAATAGCATACGGTATAGTCATTTTTAGTCAGTAGGTGTTCTTTGAAATCTGATCGTATAGTAACTGTTAGAAAATTGTTATTTCGAAGTTTAATTTAGTTTTTGCTTGTAATTTATCACAAATATATTTTATTTTTTTACTTTATTTTAAACATGTAAGTTATTACACGGAATTATCCGAATTGAATTCCAATTCAAAAATTTATCTAGAATGCTTGGTTTGCATCTTATTGTTAAATAAAATACCCTAATTATCCGCCTATGGAAATTAAAAAGCCTATATCAAAAAAAGACACCTTAGTCTGAACTTCTCGTGTACCGTGTGGACGCCTTCTCAATTTGGCTACCGAGACACTAGGTGTATCTCTTGCAATATTGGGGACATATTTCAGATATTTAATCTATATACGATGCAAATCACGCATTCTAGATAAATTTTTGAAGTGTGGAATTTAATTTGAATTATTACGTGTGGAATAATTTGCACGTTTCAAATAAATTTAAAAAATTTAGAATTTGCTTTAACATCTTGCGTCAACTTGCATTGACTCAATATTTCTTCGTCGTTAGATTATTAACTATAGGAGCTAATTTAGAAAAAAACAGAGAAAACTATATTTAGTGCTACCAAGAAAAAAATGTTCATTAAATACTACAATTTTCTTTGAATAACAATTACATTATTAAGGTTTATTGCTATTATTATTATGTATCATAATTACTACTTAAGAATAAATCGTCGTAATCATTTGCAAGTGTTATTGTTACTTGCGTATGGATAATTTTTCATCATAAAATTGGCTAACCACAAATGGAACATTAACTGGCCAAAAGTGGTGCAAATGTGGCCACAAATGGTGCAAAACGGACTTTCATAAGGATTTAATGATTTTTTTGCAATTACATTTAAAACATTATTTAACTTGTTACTATTTGATTTTTTATATATTTCAGATTATATTGATACGTTTTACATTTTTATTTATGTAGTTTTTATTAAGTTGTGTAGGATACCTTGAGTATAAGTAGATAGAAATAAGAACATTATAGTAAGAAACAAGTGGTCTCGCGGACTGAGTGCAGGTGCTGGGAATATGGAGGTCTCAAGTTCGAATCCCGCCATCATCTTAGGGTTTTTTTCAGATCTGGTCTCTTTCAGTGAAGTTTATCAGTTGATCGGCGAGCTAAATCCGACCCTCCAAAGATTAATTTGAGTGAAATCTCGTCGAAGTAAGAGCGCAAACCGCGACAAGTTTTTTTATACGAACTGATTTAAGTTAAATTTAGGCTTAGCAGATCATATTTAAGATAAGTAAATATAAACCTTAAAATTCAATTTAAACAAATTTAAATAAATTTATGTA
This sequence comes from Pseudomyrmex flavicornis, assembly GCA_014825475.1. Classification (NCBI taxonomy): domain Eukaryota; kingdom Metazoa; phylum Arthropoda; class Insecta; order Hymenoptera; family Formicidae; genus Pseudomyrmex; species Pseudomyrmex flavicornis. Next base: position 7,935 of record QVNW01001910.1, read on the forward strand.
AATTTCAATTAAATTTAAAACAAATTTGAAGTGTTTCGTTAAATTTGATTATTTCTTTATGCTGCAGTGTTGGAGTTACCATCTAAATTGAAACAAATTTGTTTTAATTTAAATCTAATTTAAGTCATCAAATTAAAAACAAACTAAAAACAAATAAAAATTAAATCTGAATCATATTTACTTCAAATTTACTTTTTTTACTAGGGTGATTGACATCTCATATATTTTCTGCTGTATGAATAGCGTCAAAATGATTAGATAGTAATAAAAGGCATACCAATTATGATTGTGCTTCTTCTGCTACTAATATAGTTTCAAAATTATTAATGTCTTCAATTTGATTCATTGGTAATTGTGGAATCATATCAATATTATGATTATTTATTACATGATTGCCATTTTCCAAATCATGTAAGCGAGTATCTAATCGTGTACATATAATTTTTATTTCAATAACAAAACGTAGAATAGAATCAAGAGTTTGATTTGCTGTAATATAAAATATATATTATATAATTATACTTAGTATATCATTCATAACTCTTTTATAAATTAATTTTAAAATTGATCAAATAATTAAAGTATATTCTGTATCAATATGATAATCTTATAATGCAAATTAGATATATTATAATAACTTTTTTAGGTTTATGCATATTTATAATTTACATAAAAATCTTGTTTTTCTTAGTCATAAAAGTGTTTTCTTTCATGCAAAGATAAATTATAAACATATAAGAATAAAACTTACTATTATTCACAGAAATAGTATTGTTCTCTGTTTCTATAACAACAGGAATTTCATCGATATTTCGAATTTCTGTATCCCTGTCACTAACATGTTGGTTAACATCAATATCTGGAAAATATTTGTCTTAAAAAATATAATTTAATAAAATAAATATATATACATACTTATAATATAACACATTGTCTCTCTTTTACACACATGTATGTGTGTGTGTGTATGATATTCAGTAAATGTGATAGTAAAACATGGTAATATTAAATACATGTATGTAATAGTAAATACATATGTAGTAAGAAATCTATTTTCATAAAATATTTCTCACATTTAAAAACGTTTATAATGATAAACTGCATTAGTGTAATTATACCTTGTTCATCTAAAGTTTTATCAGGAATCGAATCGTTATCACTGCTGGCTTCTTCTTCATCAGTCTTGCTCGAATTACTACAATTATCTGTAAATACATATAATATATACTTATTTCTATGCAATATCAAAAAAGTAATTAAAGAAACAAATATCTTTCCGAAATAAAAATTACCGTTTTCCTTTTCAAAACGATTTGGAATCATTTTTTTCCTAAATCCGCGGCCTAAATTTTCTGATTCAGTATTACTATTTTTGTCTTCCATCAATCTCTTTTCTTTCTTTAAAGCATGTTCATATGAATCTAAAATATGGAGCCAATTTTACTTACTATTTTTAGTTTATATTACCTACATACATATATACACGATGTATAAACATATAAGATGTTTTTCTTTTACAAATACTTTTTATAGATGTACGTATAAGTAATATAATTATTATCAATTATAAATACATACCATATTTGGCGAGAACAGTAACTGGATAAAGAACCCAATCATTGCGTGGTTTCTTGCATTTTATAATGGAGTTACGTGTGTCCTTTTTTTGGCCAGTAAGTGTATTTATCATCTTTTAACCAGAAGGTTGGAATCACAGAATATGTTTCGTTATCTTCACATTCTTCAGTAAATTTGACAACGGAATATTTTAGATTTTGCTGTAGAAAACGCAGTTTTTTAAATTGTCAAGAACAAGTTTGACAAAACTTCAATTTACGGAACGTATTTTATAACATTTTACATATAATAACTATTTTATAATTACATACGCTATTTTGAAAGATCAGAAAACTATTATGATATATGTATAAATATTTTACATATTTTACATTTTTTACAATACACTAAAATACACATAAAAAATATCTTAAGTTATAAATTATACACAAAGAAAGAATAATACACGCTAATTAAGTATACATTACATAAATATATATACTTTAGTATGCAATATTAATCATTTTTATGCAATATTGAAATTATCGCAAATTTATTATTATTAGTTGGTAGAAGTACACACTTTGCTTTAATGTCTTTAAAATCAAACGTTGATATTTCTGATGTCTCATGTATGTCAACAATTTTAATGGCTATACTAAATGAAGGTTTTTTTACAAAATCCAATACATTTTGGAAGATTCTTCCAACTATTTTTATGTCATTATTATTATTTTTATAAATGTTTGAAATTAGCATGTAAGTTAAATTTTTCAAAAGAACACAATTATTCCTTTGACATAATGATATTGTAAGATTTTTATAAGTAAGTTTCCTATAATAAGTTTTCTCATCTTCATTGCATACTAAAATATTATCTTCTTGAAACGATAAAAAATTAGAAGTTTTTTCAATATGAATTAACTTTCTATCTTCAATTATTCTATTGTGTATTTGTTGTAACGGATATCGTGACTTTTTTATATTTCTTTTAATGTTACTCATATAGTTTTCGAATTTAAACGCGCTAAAATTATCAAGTGTTCCATACAATAACACATCATCACAAAGATGCAGAAGATTGTGAACATTAAACGTAATGTATTCGTTACCATATATCTTTTTAAAGTTTTTGACAAAATATTTAAGTAAAGATTTTGCATATCTATTGAGGCTAATACATTTTACAGAACATAAAATTCTTATAGCAACATGTAAACATAAAAAATGTTTAAACTGTACTTTAGACAATTTCTCTTTGAGTGCTACAGGACCTGTGTATAATAAAAATTGTCTAAATTCTGTCGCCTTCCAATGTTCTATATCTTCTAGGGATCTCGGTAAACGACAAAATTCTTGAGGAACATATCTTCTAAAAATTCTCATAGTTTCTGATACTGATTTGATACTGTTATCATTTAATCTACAATTTTTTCCTTTTTTTCCAATGACAAACATTAAAAGTGTTTTCATAACACCAAGGCATACCAGATGCATATAGTCGAGTGGTACATTACTGACTAATCCAATGCCAAGTTTTTCTAAAGGAGTATTACCTTTATGATGTTCTTGTTGTACTTGTAATTCAAAGTCTTTATCAGACCGTAAAGTAGCATCAAGTTTTGGAAAAGTCATTTTACCTCTTAAATATTTGCTTTTTTGCATACATTTGTTACAACTAAAATATCCAGTATGAGATTTTATACAAAGAACAAATGCTGCAGCTAGTGCATCACAAATAATTTTCTTTAATTCGATTCTAATTAATTTATTATTTATAATAATTTTCCTTTAAAAACAAATATTCTTCTACAAAAGCATCTAAAAATTTAGTGACTGAATCTGGTTTTTTCATCCCATGATAAATGCCTACGATAAAAGGTTCTGTAAATCCTATGATGTCAATTGACATTAATATAGGCCAACATTGACTATTTGATGATTTACTTAGTGGTAAACCATCTATATTAATTGCTAACGGCAGAATGTTCAATTTCTTTTGTGATGATACATTTTGTATTTTATGACATATACCTTTTTTAATACCAAAATGTATGTATGCACCAGGTGGCATGTCTATAATATTATTACAGACTAAAGGAGTTTTTACTAATGTTCTACAATCTCCTGGAACGGGAAGATTTTCTGATCTTAATATTGACAATAACTTATTAACAGAATTATGTGATATATTATTAGTAATAGCCCAATTTGCTATCTTGTCTGTTAAACTTATTTTACTTTGGGTGTGAAATACATTTTCATCAACATTAGTATAGTTAGTTTCTGTTAATTGAATGGAGTTGTTAACATTATTATAAATATGTTGTACAGTAGTGTAAACATCAGTATTATTATCTATGTCATCAGATTTAGTTGAAATATTTTCAGTTGCTTGGTAAGAAGTGCATTGCGTTTCATTAACATCATGTATATTCGCATGTGTAACATTTTGTTGTTTTCTGATCTTATAAAATTCATTATATGCTATTCTACGTAAATGTCTCTTTGTTACCTTTGATAACTGTTTCGTTTTTCTTTTTTGTACCTATAGATGAAAAATATATATTATTTAAATAATATATACATAAAATATATACAGTAATATATACAATAATACATATAAAAAATAATGTACAAGATATATATACATACACGACTTTTATGATCATGTTGCAAAATAAACAAAAAACTTAAACTTTGGAAACAGAATTAATAATAATAATATAGAAAATTCAAGTTTGAAATGTCTCTTATACCCTGTCTTTAAGAACCTATCTTTAAGGTAGTTGTTATCTAAACGCTATCTTAAAGTATAATCTTAAGATAGCGTATAGAGACAACTATCTTAAAGATATGTTCTTAAAGAGCGTATAGACCAGGCATTACAGTATTTTTAATTATGTTTAAATTTTACTTTTATTGTTTTTATTTAATTGCTTACATATAAGTTGCATCTAAAATATTACGTTTAAAAAGTTTCTTTACTTTTCAACTAAATTTTCTCATATTTTTTGTATTGTACGTACCTCATTGTATGCATGTGTATATAATTAAGAGATCTATTCTGTAACAGCTACATATAACTGTAAGCTCTGTAATCATGTGTAATCATTGCACATAATATTTTGTATGTTATAAAACATGCATATACACACAGCTATTACAGAGCTTATAGTTATATGTTTTTTGTTTTTTATGTAGTCTTTTTAACGTGCCCGTTAACCGTTTTATCGATTTTTGCGAGCACCTCCCCTTCCTCTCCTGTCCTTCCCTTCCAC